>CABHPH010123684.1:0-27146 GCA_902168325.1 Peromyscus nudipes
GGGGGGGGAGGGGGAATGGTGGCAAGGTGGAAGCCAGCCTGGTCTACACTTCATGAGTTTCTGGACATCATCTTACCTCCTTGACAGCTTCCCCGGCACTCCCTAAAATTCTTCCCAGCATTCAGTGCTCCACCACGGGTCTCATGGGGGGATTTTCTCAGGCCCTGGTATGGTTGGATGTGCATGAAAGTCTTTCCGTTTGTGTGCCCATTGTGCATCTACCTAACAATTAGCTAATCACTCCATACTGAGACTCTGTGTCAAAGAGACAGAATGGAATCAAATAACAACTTTCTACATAGAAAGGCTTAATTTAAATCTTCTAATAAAAAATTCAAACGAATGAAAGAACGACCAAACAGAATAACTATTCTAGCCTATTTGATAACATTGGGCCATTAGATTAGTTATTATTCAGTCTTTAGCGCCACCTACTGAACAGAAGAGCATAATCTTAGGTTCATTCCGAGCAGCAACATGGACAATATTCTACATATCTCTGTCAGCGCTTTTATGCACAAAGATTGTTAGTGCATTTTTTTCAAATCATGAAATAAAATCATTTTTTTTTCAAGTCCGATCTTTTTGTAAGTCATGACCAAAAGGCAAGAGCCAATTTTAAAACAAGAATTCATATTCTACTTGGAATGTTTCGTCCTAGACAGCTGTCCTAGCCAGAATTTCAATTCGGGGGGGGATTGAATGTTATAGCTCATCTAATATTGAACATTTTGAAGATCTCTGTTTCCCTCTTCATCTTCTAGGGTACTCAGGATGTCATGGCCACACTTGAAGTGTCCCTTGTTGTGGTTTGGCCTCTCTTAGCCTCTCATGCTCTCCCCAGATCAATACAAAATAAATCTAGTGAGTGTTTTGTGAAGGTCGGATCCTGTACTGTTGCTAGGAACATAACAATAAATAAAACAGAGCCTGGGCCTCATCTTCAGGGACCCTTCAGTCCAGTCAGAGAGAAGTCTGGCTATCAAATGACCACACAAGTGTCCTTGACTCACTTGGCTCTGGAAATGAGAATGTTTTATTTATTGCAGCAGAGCAAAAATCTAACTTTCCTTATGAGCGTGTGTGTGTGTGTGTGTGTGTGTGTGTGTGTGTGTGTGTGTGTGTTGTTGGAGTGTGCAGATGTGTGTTTGAGGATAGGTGTATGAATGTGTGTGTATGTGTATGAATGTGTGTAAGCTAGTATGAGTGTAGGCAAGTGTGTGTGAATAGGTGTGGGTGGGTGGGAATTTTTGAATGTGATTTGAATGTGTGTATGTGTGTGACTGAGTATGTGAGTGTGTATGTGTACATAAGTATGTGTGTGAATGTATGTGCAAGTATGAGAGTATATATGAGTATTTGGCTATGTGTGTGTGTGTGTGTGTGTGTGTGTGTGTGTGTGTGTGTGTTTGTCGTTGCTGTTGTTTTGTTTTGCTTTTAAAAACAGGGCATCACGTAGCCTAAGCTGGTCTTAAATTCTGTGTAGCTGAGGATGACCTTGAAGTTCTGATCTTCCTTCCCCTACCTGTGATCCTGACTGGTTATCCTGTACTATGGACTGTAGCTTCATGCATGCCAAGAAAGTACTCCACCCAAGTCCCTTAATAATAGAGTTTTTTTTACTTTTAATTAAACGCATACACGTTTATATACACAGCCCCAAAACATCCCAGAAGTCAGGACCAAGTGGAAGAGCTCCATTGCTTCAGCTGCATACAAGCCTTAGGTACTGGAACATTGGGTTGGTGCTGCCCTCTGGAGGTTGGACAGGGAATAACACCACCAACAAGGACAAGATGTTGCTCTTGCGCTTACAGAAAGACAGAAGCAAAATCCAAGGCAGGGCTGGCTGACTCCCTATTTCCACTACACCAAGGCTCATGGGATGACAGGTGCAAAGAGCACATGCTTCTCTGACGCGGCATGTCATCCCTCACAGTTGCCTGTCAGCGGGATTCAACCACTGGTCCTCTCTCTTGCCTCAGAAAATCTAAGGTAGCTAATGTTTTCTCCTCATTTCCCCCACAGTGAGTTAGGAGCCCAGGATCCTTCTCAGGCTACTCCTAGAATCTAGGCCTAGATTAATCAGGTCTTTTAACTTAAGGACACATCCATCATGTCACACTGTCTACGCTGGGGAAACGCCTGTGTGCTCTGCTCTTACGGGTATTTCTCTGTACTAAAGCTTGAGCTGGCCATGGGTTTATCACTTTCCTTTCCTCTTTCCACTGGCTGGGTGGCTCCTCCCTGGCTGGATGCTTGGTAATAGGATTTGAGAAGGACAGTACAAGCCTGAGTAAGGGGCTCTGTTTCCAGAAGGAATATCTGATTTCCAGATGGTGTTTCAGTTATACCACCACATCTGTGTGACATCAGGAGACTGAAAATAAGAAGCAAGGCTAGCAGGAGAATGGTGGGTGGCTGCAACCAACACCCCACCCACCCCACCCCCACCCCCACCCCACGCCAAACACACTCTGGGAGGTGTGACCAAGTGCAAGTGCATGGTTCATGTGCTCATATGTAGCAGACTTTCTTTTGGGCCACCAACCAGCTCCCAAATCATGACATGGAGACTTGTTATTAGTTATGAATGCTCAGCCTTATCTCAGCTCTTGTTTTAATCTGTTTCTCTTTATATATGTTTTGCCTTGGGCCTTTTACCTTTCTTTCATTCTGTATATCTTACTTTCCTGTTTCCTCTGTGTCTGGCTGGCTTCTAACCCTGGGCGTTTCCCTCTCTTTCTCCCTGGTTCTTTTCTCCTGAGCCTAGATTCCTCCTCCTGTTTATTCTCTCTGCCTGCCAGCCCCACCTTGCCTAGCTATTGGCCATTGAGCTTTTTATTAGAGCAATCAGGTGCCTTAAGCAGGTAAGGTAAAATAGCAACACATATTTCATAATTAAACAAATAAGTATAAACAAGTGTAACATCTCTTTGCCTAGTAAAACAAATGCGGCATAAATAAATGAAACACATCTTTACCTAGTTAAAGTAATATTCCACACCACTCATATGCAATGAGAAAATGGAGCTCCTGCAGCAACTGAGACCCTTCAGAAGCGACAACAGTCAGAATCATAGCCTTGGATTCCAAATCAGCAATCAAGGATTGTAAATATTTTGGGGGAGGGAAATTCTGTGACTGTACTAAGTTTGGGATAGATTTTTTTTCTAACATTTTCCCAAATAAATATCATGTAACAACTATTTGCATATCCAGTACCTTGCATTAGAGACTCCAAATTATCTACAGATGGTTATAGTATACAAGAAATGTGCGCAAGTTATCTGCAACTGTCATGCCTTTTTATATTGTGGATTTAGTATCCACTGTGGGGGATGGATCTGAGACCAGTGTCCCTGACTGATGGCTCAGCCTGTGATTCCTGGCTCTGTGGGCCCTTTAAAATAAAAGTGACAGGCCAGCAAGATGACTCAGTGGGTAAAGGTGCTTGCCACCAAGTCTCACAGCTGATTTCCACAAGTTGTCCTCTGACTTCCACATGTGTACGTGTGTGACATGGTGCCTGCATGTGAGCACACTAGATAGATGATAGATAGATAGACAGATAGATAGATAAATAAATGTAAACTTTAAAAAAGTGTAACAAAATTATTGAAAGTCTTGAGAAATGGCCCATTAAAGACCACCTGTCCCCAAATATGCTGACTGAGGGCAAGTGAGGGGCCAGGCTCTAGAAGACTTCTCCCCGGGCTCCGGAAGGGAGCCCTGTTTGGGCTCCAAGGTCACTGAGCACAGAAGGACAGAAACTAAACTAGATCACACATCCTTGGGACCTAGACACACTGATCAGATACTCTCTTGTCTCAGGGGGTTTCCCAGTTTCTTCCCTCTTCCTGAAAGGCTGCCCCCCCCCCACCACCACTCCTTCTCACTTCTGAGGTAAAGCTGTGATCCCTCCTCCGTCTGAAGTAGCTGCCTATATAATAAGTTATTCTCTCTCCCCGGAGGGTCACTTGATCCCCCACATCCTGCAGTTATGGAATAGGAGCAGCGGCCTTGTCTGTCACGGCTCCTTTGTCCCTCACATTATGTGCATGGCATGCGGCAAGCGATCAGCACATGTGTGTTGAATGAGTGAACTCCTCAACCACGTTACAGACTTTCTAGACGTCCCGAACCACCTGCATTCTAGAACAGCAGCAGCGGTGGTGATTGTCCTTGGATATGTGGCTCCTGATGAGTCTGTCAAGATGAAACGCTCAACAGCCTCGCAGGAAATCCTGAGACCAAAAAGAAAGCAAAGGCCCTAATATGGCACACAACAAAGTCGGAACTCAGAGATCATGGACAGACACAAACCCATGAAAACTGATGATAAATATAAAACACATGAAAACTGTTAATAAATATAAAGTTTCAGACAAGAGTCCAGAGGACCAGCTTCACAACTATACAGTTGAGAAAGCTGGAGTTAACGGCACAGAAGAAAATTAGACCAAACAATTACCATCCCACCTTGAGCGGAGAACAAATGAAGTTTCCACTAATCACTCAAGACCAGCCCAGGCTACATATTGAGGGTAAGGCTAGCCTGAGCTACATGAGACTCTGTCTCAAACAAACAACAGCAGCAACAAACTTTTTCCAAAAATCTTACATACTCTTAAGCTGACCACTTTGGCCCAAGGCAAACAGAATGTGTTCACAATGAGACAATGTCAATAGAACAAAGCTTGGTTTCTGGCAGGCCACTCAGGTAGTGGGGATATAGAGTTCAGAGATAGAGGACTTTTCCTTGATCCCCAGTACACCCCCCCCCCCCCCCCGACATACACATCTTTTTTTAATCCTTGTTTTTGTTTGTGTTTTTGGAGACAGGGCCTCACTGTGTAGTCCTGGCTGCCCTGGGACTCACAATATAGACCAGACTGGCCTGGAACTCATGGAGATCCACCTGCCTCTGCTTCCCTAGTGCTGGGATTAAAGGCATTCACCAGTACAGCTGGCAAAAACTCAAATTTTAAAAGGAATGTATTCATTTATTTTATGTATATGAGTGTTTTGCCTGCATGTATGTCTGTGTACCACATATGTGCAGTACCTAAGGAAGCCAGAAGAGGGCATGGGATCCCCTGGGACTGGGAGCCGGTAGCTGCCACACTGTTCGTCACCATACGGGTGCTGGAAACCCAACCAAGGCCCTCTGCATGAGCAACAAGTGCTCCTAACCACTGAGCCATCTTTTCAGTCCCCCCTAACACCCAATTCTTTATAAAGTCCATTCATATTAAAATGAAAAAGAGAGGTTCTAAAGCCACATTCCAGAGGCAGAAACTATGTCTGTCCAATCTGGAGAAAGGAGGGGAGTTTGGGCTGATACCTAGCCAGAGAAAGAAATGAAGACATGGAGCATAATGGTTACCTGCTAAGGGCTGTGAGGTGGGATAATCCTACTGTCTTAGTTTGCGGCTGCGGTTCTCAACCTGTGAGTTGTGACCCCTTGGCAAACCTCTATCTCCGAAAATATTTACATTATGATTCATAACAGGAGCAAAATTACAATTATGTAGTAGCAATGAAAATAATTTTATGGCCGGGGGTCCCCACAACACGACGAAATGTATTAAAGGGTCACAGCATTAGGAAGGTTGAGAACCACTGGTTTAGGGTGAGTATTGCTGTGATGAAACACCATGACAAAAGCAAGCTGGGGAGGAAAGGGCTTATTTGGCTTACACTTCCACATCACAGTTCATCACTGAAGGAAGTCAGGACAGGAACTCAAACAGGGCAGGAACCCGAAGACAGGCGCTGATGCGGAGGCCATGGAGGAGTGCTGCTTACTGTCTTGCTCCACATGTCTTTCTCAGCCTGCTTTCTTGTAAAACCGAGGACCACCAGCCTAGGGATGGAACCACCCACAATGGGCTGGGACCTCCCCCACCAGTCACTCATTAAGAAGATGCCCTTCAGGCTTGCCTGCAGCCCATCCTTATAGAGGCGTTTTCTCAATGGAGGCTCCTTCCTCTCTGATGGCTCCAGTTGCATCGGATTGACATAAAACTAGCTGGGCGGCGATGGCGCACACCTTTCATCCCAGCACTCAGGAGGCAGAGCCAGGTGGATCTCTGTGAGTTTGAGACCAGCCTGGTCTACAGAGTAAGATCCAGGACAGGCACCACGGAGAAACCCTGTCTCAAAAACAAACAAACAAAAACAGAAAACAATCTAGCCAGCACATGGACAATGGGTGAAAACCAAAGCAATGCAGTTCTGAAACCATTCATTTTCCGAGCAATCAGCACTACCTGTGCTCACAATGATTCCTCCTTGTGACAGGGTGTGGTAGTTGGAATGTGTTTGGCCCCCATAAGCTCAGGGAGTGGCACTATTAGGAGGTGTGGCCTTGTTGGAGGAAGTGTGGTCTTGTTGGAGGAGCCTGGATGACACATGCCTTTAATCCAGACCTTGAGGATGGAGGGCACATCTTTAATCTGGGTCACACCTTCTGCTGGAAGTGTGTCACTGTCCGGGCGGGCTTTGAGGTTTCATGTACTCAGGATACGGCCCAGTGTGTCAGTCAACTTCCTGATGCCTCTGAGTCAAGATGTGGGACTCTCAGCTCCGGCACCAGGTCTGCCTGCACGCCACCATGCTCCCTGCCACGATGATAATGGACTGACATCTGAAACTGTAAGTGAGCCCCCTCAATGAAATGTTTTTCTTTATAAGCATTGCTGTGGCCATGGTGTCTTTTCACAGCAATAAAAACCCTAACTAAGGTGACCCTAGGCTTTTGTGACTTTTACCTGACAGTGTCAGGGGATGCAGCAGCTGGGCTGAGCATGTAAGTACTTTGGGGGAGTTTATAATGGAAGTCCTTATATCAGGTAGAGGCCTAAGCGGGTACCCCTATATTTTTTCCAGATCTAAATATGTAATGTTTCTGTGAGTCTCTCAGGGATACTGCAGACATATTAAAACCATTTGGAAGTACATTACAAGTGTTTCTCAAATATAACCTATTTTTTTATCTACTATTAGGATTTTATCACCTATCTATTACTACTTAAACATAATTTCCTTTTCCTCCCAACCCTCCTCAGCTCCCCACCCCACCCTCTGTAGACTACTGTGGTTCAGAATGTTCTGGAACTTAGTATATAGTCTAGGCTGGCTTGGAACTCATGCTTCTCTTTTAATGAAGCCTCTTTGCTTCATTACAGGTGTGTACCACCAGGCCCTGCTTGAGTTATTGAAATAACTTGGAGCATAGATCTAAACTGGGATTATAACAAGCAAATGGAGAAACCATCCAGTTGATGCTTTGGTTGCATAATGGAGGTACCCATCTGCCTATCACTTGTTCGGATACGCTGCTACAGGGAGACACGAACAGCCAACCTCCACTTTCTTGAAGGTCTGTAGAAGGTTATTTATTGATATTTCACAGTGGAGTCCTCAGGGATATTAGCGTTAAGGGAGTTTCTGGAAAAGGCCCAGGAATCTTGGTTTTACAGCAATAATTCAGCCTGGGACATACTCTAGAAATAGACATTTCATGGTCTTTCTCACTCCATTCCCTCAGCCCCACCCAAAGTCACAAGGATAGAAAGGTATGTGTCTCATTTCACAGAATTCTTTTCTAACAGCATGTGTTTTATATTAGTGAATGATGGGGTGTGTCCTGCCACAGAGAACCTTTGGAAGTGTGATGGTATACACCTGGAATTTTAGCTCTTGGGAGGTGGGTGCAGGAGGATCAGGAGTTTAAGGTTGTCCTTAGGTACATAGCCAGTTTAGACCATCTGTGGATGCATACGAGACCCTGTGTCTAAACAAACAATGTGAGCTCTCCTTGGTCAGCGTGATGCACAGCAGTCATTGAGAGCTGGACCCCTGCTATGCTGTGTGGAGCTATCAGAGCACCTCTCCTGCTGGCACCCACGTCAGGAGGGTCAGGCAGAAGTCAAGAAAGTTTAGGGTCCCCCTGTCACAAGAAAGAATCATTGCAGGTGCAAATCTGTGCTGATGCCGAGGTATGATAGTTCCTGAACTCAGTGGAGGTCAAGACCTCAGGGGAATACATGCCAAATGTACTGCTTTCTAGAAGTTGCTCGTGCTGTGGCTTGTGCATAAGCTACAGAATGGTTACACAAAAATCCTAGATAAGAAAACGACAGAGAACCGTTTGTAACCAACCCTTAGCTGATGAAAACCAACTTTCAAACTCAAACCTGGAGCTCACTTCCGGAGGGAACTCCAAGGAGTCTAGAGTAACTTTCCTAGGGTGTGGTAGGACAGGGGTAGCAGCTCCTACACAGAACCAAATTCAGGCCATTGTGTGTTGTGTATACCGTGGTGTTCTCCACTCCCACATCCCCACCCCCGCCAGCACAGCTAATTTTGAGAATGATGTGGACCAATCTTGTCTTTTTCACACTGGAGTCCCTAGAGTTCTGGCTTCTCTGTCAATTTCATCATTACAGCCCATCAGGAATTCTGACATCCCCAGATTTTTGCCAATTGCTTGACTTCATTTTTTTTTTTTTTTTTTTTTTTTGGTTTTTCGAGACAGGGTTTCTATGTGTAGCTTTGCGCCTTTCCTGGAACTCACTTGGTAGCCCAGGCTGGCCTCAAACTCACAGAGATCCGCCTGGCTCTGCCTCCCGAGTGCTGGGATTAAAGGCGTGCACCACCACCACCGCCTGGTCGACTTCATGTTCTTTAAACCAGTGTTCCTTTAACGTCATCTGAGGGTATACAGTTTATTATAAGGGTGTGTGTGTGTGTATGTGTGTATGTGTGATTGGGGTTGGGGTATACTCACCCAAGCAGGTGACTGACATACAAATGTACTCTTCTGTCACTCTCTACCTGAGTTTTTGAGACAGGGTCTCTCACTAAACCTGGAACTCGCCATTTTGTCCAGAATGGCCAACCAGCCAGCCCTGTGATCCACCCGTCTCTATCCCCCATGAGCTGCAGCTGTAGATACTCACTACCATGTCTGGCTTTTTATGTGGGTGCTGGGGCTTCAAACTGAGGTCCTTGTTCTTAGGAAGTGAGCACCTTATCCTCTGAGCCATCTCCCCAGCCCCTTAACAACTGTTTTACATTTTTCTCCCCCATCTCCCAAAATAGGTATCAGTTTGACTTTTGAAGTCAAAACACAAGCATCGAATAAAATTGAGCTTTTTGCCATTGCACTTGACACAGATTTTTGAGGCCAAGCAACCAGTAAAAATGCTATTAAGTTTTTCAAAAGAAGCCAGTGCTGGTCCATTATCCTGTGAGTAACGTAGAAACACTGTCTGAAGTGTTTTTCTTCCCTCTGTTGCTGTGTTAGTGTGGCACTGGGTTCCAGTCTCTGGCACTATCCTCAATCTTATTTCACAAGTGAGGGAAGGAAGTGACAGGGTAACTGTCTGAGAGTAATGAGCAAGATATTTTTCCACCTAGATTAGCTCCCCCACCCCTCAGTGTGTTACTAAGTGCAGCCCCCCTGGCCTGGAATTTATGCCATCCTCCGTCCTGTCTCAGCCTCCTGGAAGGTAGGACTACAGGCATCCACTACCATTCCTGGCTGTTCCAAGCTAGGATGTGAGGTCATCACTGTTGGCTGCTTGGCTCTGTGTTGCCTCCAGGACACACTCACCCTGTCCCTAACTACACTCAACTCCTCCAATAGTGGAGGGACCTGCAAAAGACCAACTGGGTGTGCGGTCCCTAAAGATGAGACAGGGTCTGAGGTTCCTGAGTACAGGTTTGCTCTGACTCTAAAATGTGTCCTCACAGTGACAAGGAGCAAAGAGGAAGGAAAGCCTGAACTGTTCATATCCAGTGGCTGAAAAAACAACGTAGAAGAGCAAAGAATGAAGTGTCACCTTTCAGGCACATCTTACAGATACTTGGAACACATCTTTCTACCTCTAGACTAGTGACAGATCCTAACTGGGCTTGTAGTTAGTTAGACAAGGAAGAAAATTTTTGCTCTTAATCTCTAAGCCAAGTACAAACCAGGCCTGACTTTAGGTTCCAAGACTAGACAAGTGCGGGGCAGTGTGGCCATAGTCTTTACAAGCATAAAGCTGGTCATCAGCTGAGAAAAATAATATTTATCATCTCCAAAATAAAATGTGAATTTCCTCTCTAACTCAATATTTTGAATTGAATTTCTTCTCGTCCTTTTATGACAAACATCAAGAATGAACTGTGTTTTCAAAATGCTGGGAGCTGGCTCGGTGATGAAAGGAATTTATTGCTCTTGCAAAAGATCCAGGTTTGGTTCCCAGCACCCAAATGACAGCTCACAATTTCCTGTCACTCCAGTTCCAGGAGATCTGGTGCCTTCTCTGGTCTCTGAGGGTACCAGGCACACAGTGCTCATATCTGCATGCAAGCAAAACATACACATCAAATAAAATAATCTTTTAAAAATTACATCGACAGCCTGGGCATACTTTAACATGGTTTTTACTACAAACCTTTCATTGTGGAGATAACACACAGATGTGTAGAAAGTTGTCAGGATGACAGACGAAGCTGAGGTCCCTCTGATTCCTCATTTAGTCTATCCCTTCTTCCAAAGGTAACACACGGTAAGCATTCTTTGTTTGTTTGTTTAGAATTCCAGATACTTTTATAAGCGATACATGTATTTTTGTGAATTATCAAGATAAATGCAGTATTTTTTAATATACTTATCTACATAAATTCTATCACAATTTGTATGCCAACTCACTTTTCTGCTTCACATTTGAAATATAAAGATTACTCTTTGTCTCCCCAGTCAGATAGGGAACTGTAATGCCGCTGATAAGATTTCTCTTATTTTTTAAATTATATATATATGTGTGTCTGTGTGTAAGAACAGGCATGTGAGTGCAGGTACCAATGGAATCCAGAAGAGGGCACTAGATTCCCTGGAGCCTGAGCTATAGGAGGTAATGAGGTCATGAGTGTGAGCCTGGGAAATTCAGTCCTTTGTAAACCCAGTACGTGCTAAAAACAAACAAACAAACAAACAAAAAAACCGCTGAGCCATGTCTCCAGATCTATTTTATAAATTATTTTATTTTATTAATCTATTTTATGTATTTCTCTCTCTCTCTCTCTGACTTAAATTTGAGCTTATCCTGGGACAGAGATGAAGGTTCTTGAAAAAACAAAAAGGAGCCTTCTCTTTTGGGGACCACTGACTTTGCATTCTACTTTACTCCATTTAACTCTTATTACTATTATTATTATTATCTCATGTATTGCATTATTATTATTATCTCATGTATTACATTATTATTATCTCATGTATTACATTATTATTATCTCATGTATTATATTATTATTATCTCATGTATTACATTATTATTATCTCAGGTATTACATTATTATTATCTTGTGTATTACATTATTATTATTATTATTATTATCTTCTCATATATTGCAATTCTCTTTCCTCCTTCCAGTCCCTCTTCTCCACTTCCCCTCCTCCTCCATATCCCTTCAGAAAAGGTTAGGCCTCCCAGGGATATTAACCAAAAATGGCCTATCAAGTTGCAATAAGGCTAGGCATCTCCCTTATCTTAAGGCTAGGCAAGGCAACCCAGTAGGAGGAAAGGGTCCCAAAAGCAGATGAAAGAGTCAGAGACAGCCCCTGTTCCCACTGTTAGGAGTCCCACAAGAACAGCAAGCTACACAACCATAGCATATATGCAGGGGGCCTAAGTCAGACCTATATAGGTTCCCTGGTTGTTGGTTCAGTCTTTGTGAGCCCCTACAAGTCCAGGTTAGTTGATTCTGTGGGCCATTTTCTTGTGGTATTCTTGACCCCTCTGGCTCCTACAATCCTCCACCCCCCTCTCTTCCGCAGGATTCCCTGAGCTCTTCCTAATGTTTGGCTATGGGTCTCTGCATCTGCTCCCATCAGTTGCTGGATGAAGCCTCTCTGGTGACGATTATTCTAGGCTCAGTTTACAAGAATAGCAGAGTATCATTAGGAATCATTGACTTTTTTTTTTTTTTTTTGGTCAGTCCTGTTTGGTTCTATCCTAGGTCTCTGGGCTATCCAGCCTCTGGTTCCTGGCCCTCCAGGCACTTTCAGAAGTGGGCTCCCTCTCATGGTGTGGGTCTCCAGCTGAACTTGTCCTTGATTGGTCACTCCTACAGTTTCTGTGCCTTCTTTACCCCAGCACATCTTGCAGGCAGGACAAAGGGTTTGTGGCTGAGTTGGTGTCCCAGTCCCTCCACTGGAAGTCTTGCCTGCCTACAGAAGAGGGCTGGTTCATAGCCACCACTGCTAGGAATCTTCGCTAGGGTCACCCTCGTAGATTCAAAGGGGTTTTCATTACATGGGGTTTCTGCCTTGCTCCCCAAATGTCCTTTAATTCCAGCCTTCTCTCTCAGTACTCTCTCCCTTCATCTTCCCCCGATGATCCCTTCTGTTCCTGTCCCCACCTGCCCTATTTTTTAATCAACCTCAAAAAGAAGTTGTAAGTCAACACCAAAAAAGAAAAAAAAAAGTTTTCCCCAATTACTTGAAAACAACCGACATATATGTTTCTCCATCGCCCTCAGTACATCTCAGTGTATGTGGTCAACACTGTTCTTTTACATGTAACAATCAGCCATAAAAACCAAGAAGTTCACATCCACATGACACTATAGCCCAACCCTCAGACCCCAGTTATGATTTTCCATTTGTCTTAAGGTCTCTTGTAGCAAAGGAACCCACGGAGAAGCCTTGTACAGGGTCCTATGAAAAACCTTATATAGGGTCCCATGCGGAAGCCTTGCATAGGGTCCTATGGATTGACATTCTTCAGTTAACAAGAATAGTTGGCCAGAAAAACAACAGAAGCCAAAAAGCAAAGTTAGTACATTTAGAGACTTTCCCAGAACTATCAACTTTGATGGATTAGGTCTTTGCTTTCATTTTTGGTGGGTGGTACTGTCTGCATGCTGAGTTTTACAGCCTGAATGGTACTTCTGTCATGGAGTCAGTTGTGCTAAGGTCTGGGACCCTGTTATAGCTGTCACTAATTTTTTATTTGTAATGCTGAGAACGGAATCCAGTATCTTTTGCATGCTAGGCAAATGTTCTACCTCTGAGCTACAACAAGCTAGCTGTGGTCCTTGTTAGGGGGTCCACTAGAATTCCTGGCTATAAATCATTCTTTGTTCCTTATAATTGACAAGTATGGGAGGGGAGGTTGAGATTATGAACTACCCATTCCTCTTCCAACTTCCATTATATTCATTCATTTATTTCAACTTATATTCATCATTCTGTTTTACTTGTTAAATATTAATCTGTTATCATTAACTATTCATTTGCTTGATTTAACCCCAAAATTGGTATGTATGAACCCATTTGATGTATATATTTTTAAAATGCCTCCCTATTCTTTAATCATTTACTTTCTGGTAAAATTATAAACAAGCAAGCAAGCAAGCAAACAAACAAACAAACAAACAAATAAATAAATAATAGGCCTAGACTTGAAATCCAACATTTCTGCAAGAAGCTCTGGTTTTTTTCAGTGACGTACTGGCTGGTTTTGTATGTTAACTTGGCAAAAGTTAGAGTCATCAGAAGAAGGAGCCTCAGTTGAAGGACTGCCTTAATAAGACCCAGCTGTAAGGCATTTTCTCATTTAGTGATCAATGGGGGAGGGCCCAGCCCATTGTGGGTGGTGCCATTCCTGGGCTGGTGGTCCTGGGTTCTATAAGAAGGTGGGCTGAGCAAGCCATGAAAAGCAAGCCAGTAAGCAGCACCCCTCCATGGCTTCTGCATCAGCTCCTGCCTCCAGGATCCTGCCCTGTTTAAGTTCCTGTCCTGACTTCCTTCAGTAATGAACAGCAATGCTGAAGTGTAAGCCAAATAAACCCTTTCCTCCCCAGCTGGCTTTTTGGTCATGGTCTTTTGTGCAACGGTAAAAACCGTGAGACAAGTGATGAATAGAATTTAGAGATCAGGATGGAGTCTAGACGTGTCCATTGTTTTGCTAGGCACTATAGTGAGTGTCCCTAAAATTCTCTCTCTCTCTCTCTCTCTCTCTCTCTCTCTCTCTCTCTCTCTCTCTCTCTCTCTCTCTCTTCCTCTCCTTCTCTTTTCCTCCCTCTCCCCTCCCTTGTGACCTTTACAAACCATATGTCTACTTCTAATTCAGTTCATTCTTGCTTTCTCCTGTCCATAACTTCAACCGTTTTTCAACAAGAAACCTGCTGTTTGTTCTCACTCATCTGTCTGAACAAGCATCCTGTACACAGCTTCTGTCCTGTTCTCAGTCGCTCCTCTCCTGTGCAGGTGCACTCCCCACCTTACCAAAGCCCCACAGTCCAGCTGGGCTACCTCCCTATGACAAGGACAGTGTTGTACCCTCCTCACACAGACTGCAATATCCACAGCAAGACATCACTCCCTCCCATAGTCAGCCTACTGGGCCACCCCTGCCTTCTCTTACACCGCTGTTGTCTGTCTGTTTGCTTTGTTTATTTGCTTGCTTTTGAGACAGGGTCTCTCTGTTCATCCCAAGCTGGTCTGGAGCTCACTATATATCTCAGAATGGTCTTGAACTCACTACATAGCCCAGACTGTCTTTGGAATTACCATACAGCCCAGAATAACCTTGAACTCTTAATCCTCTTGACTTCCCCTCTCAAATTCTAGGATTGCAGGCAGATGCCACTGCATTCAGATGGGTCTATCTATTTCGGAATAATTTTTAGTTTGTATATTCTGATTTTTTATTAATATTCCCTTGAAGCCAGTTGTAATGGTTTCTGGGATGTCTGAGAAATGTAGGTCGCTCATATCCTGGATTCACTGGGTGGGTTTTGGGGTGTCTTGTTAGACACTGTTCACAAGTGAGAGAAAGCCTCAGATAGGCTGGTCAGCTTTTACCTTCTTACAGAGAAGTCATTTATTAGCTCAGGTCAGTGTCTGCCCTGGACCCACTGCACAAGAAAGCAGGTTACTGCCACCCCTCAGAGTGCTCGGCTTGGAGGCATTCAGCTTGCCTTTGAGTAACGTTGCTGATCATTGTGAGCTATATATAAGCTTGAGATGCTGATGGCGAGCTTCTTGGGGAAATGGAGAACTGGGTTTTTCCTTCGCATTGAAAATATATTTTTTCTGCAGAAGGACAGTAAACCAGACAGAAACGCAGAGATTTTGACGTCACTTGCTGCTACCTTTCTTCAAAAGAAAGAGCATGGAGAAAGACTGAGTCTATTAAAGTAACTGGAACCTACAAAGCAGAGTGTCTCATCTGAACTCCCAAGAAGTGCACAGGTTTTCCATGAACTGGCTCAATGATGCTCAGACACGGGTCAGTGAGGGGTGGTGCTGAGGTGTTAAGAAGAACAGGTATCTCAGAGTGGAGAGGAGGCTGTTAGAAGAGTGTCATACTTTGGAAACATTTGTTTAGTCAGGGAATCACTTTCTCTCTGAAGAGTTGGGAGGAGATGTGTATTTTTCTATGGAGGAGGGGCAGAGAAAGAAGAACAGGAAGAGAGTGAGTGGATAAGGATACAGAAAGTGCCGTGGAGAATGTCTGCTACCTTGCATTCAGCCACTGATGTTCTGCTAAAATCACACGGCTTATGAGCACATTTAAAATGTGGTTGTCGCCCTCGTCCTGAGTACCTATCTCCTGTTGGAATATTTCCTGGGCTCCGTTCTAACACGCAGGGCATTTTCATGCCCCTGGCTCTGCTCACGGCCTCTGCAGCGGCTCTCCTGCTCTCTGACAAGCTTTTATATTCCTACTGTAACAAAGGTGGTGGTAACTTTCCCATGAGATGATTCAGCTGTTGTAAGAGGATTTGGCTCTCTTGCACTTGGAGAAGTCCACATAATTCATCTAAATCCGCTTAGATTTCCCTTTTAGGCTATTGCCCTGTCCCACCAGGCAGAAAAGAATGTGACCTTTGTCTGCAGGAGAGCTACAGCAAGGGACACAGTGGAAACTTCCGCTGGCAAGTGGGCTCCTGTCTGCTTAGGGGCAACTGCGGGGTAGCCTCACAGAGCCAGTCCGCTAATGATTTTTAGCTTATTTATCGAGGCATGTTATTTTATTCTTACTTTTAAAAACTATATTTGTACTTTTTAAACTTCTTTTTATTGAAAATAAAGTTATTTTCATACAATATATACTGATCTTGGTTTCCTCTCTCATCTCCTTCCAGATCCTCCTCATCTCTCCACCCTTCCCAAGCCTTCTCTTTCTCTTAAGGAAACAAACAGGCAAATAAAAAAGATAAACCAGAATAAAAGAAAACAAATAAATATCAAAAAAAGAAAGAACAAGTCTTTGCTTTATTCACCATTCTGACTGGTGTAAGAGGGAATCTCAAAGTAGTTTTCATTTTTATGTCCCTGGTGACTAAGGTTGTTGAATATTTCTTTTAGGTGTTTCTCAGTTATTTGTGTTTCATAATTTGTGAATTCCCTGTTTACTTTTCATACCCCATTTTAAAAATTTGGGTTCTTGTTTCCTCGATGTCCAATTTTGTTGTGGGATAATCCTGTACACTGTGAAAATGTGTTGCTCTCATTGTTATTTTTTTTTAAATAATTTTATTTTGTCTTATGTGCACGGGTGTGAGGGTGTCAGATTCCCTGGAACTGAGTTACAGACAGGTATGAGCTGCCATGTGGGTGCTGGGAATTGAACCTGGGTCCTCTGGAACAGCAGCCAGTGCTCTCAACCACTGAGCAATCTCTCCAGCCCGCTCTCATTGTTATTAAAAAGCTGTTGTGTTGTATATAATTTTACTGTATTAAAGTTAAAAAACCTTTCTTTTTAATTAGACAAGAAGGGGGAAATGCTGTGGAATAATCCCCTT
This sequence comes from Peromyscus nudipes, assembly GCA_902168325.1. Classification (NCBI taxonomy): domain Eukaryota; kingdom Metazoa; phylum Chordata; class Mammalia; order Rodentia; family Cricetidae; genus Peromyscus; species Peromyscus nudipes. The sequence continues at coordinate 16,816 of CABHPH010123684.1, forward strand.
GTACATTGTAAATATGTATTGCTCTCATTGTTGATAAAAAGTTGATCGGCCGGTAGCCAAGTAGGAAGTATAGATGGGGTGACCAAACTAAGGATGTTGTGATGAAGAAGGGCAGAGTCAGAGGAGATGCCAGCCAGACACAGAGGGAGCAGGAGATGAATGTGCCATGCTAATAAAGTTACCGCCGCATGGCAGAGCGTCAATAAGGAATATGAGTTAATTTAAAATGTAAGAGCTATGGGCTGGAGAGGTGGCTCAGAGGTTAAGAACACTGACTGTTCTTCCAGAGGTCCTGAGTTCAATTCCCAGCAACCACATGGTGGCTCACAACCATCTGCAATGAGATCTGGTGCTCTCTTCTGGCTTGCAGGAATACATGCAAACAGAACACTGTAAACATAATAAATAAATAAATCTTTAAAAAAAAAAAAAAAATGTAAGAGCTAGTTAGGAATAAGCCTGAACTATTGGCCAAGCATATATAATTAATATTAAGACTCTGTGTGGTAATTTGGAAGTGGGCTGGTGGAACAGGAAAACTCTGCCTATATAATTTTTTTTCCAGTTCTTTATATATTTTAGACATTAGTCCTCTATCTGATGTGTAATTGGTAAAACATTTCCCATTCTGTAGCCTGACACTTTGTCAGAATGATGGTGCCCTTTGTCATACAGAAGGTTTTCAATTTCATGAGGTCCCATTTATCAATTGTTGATCTTAATGCCTGTGCTAACAATATTATGTTCAGAGAGTCTTTTCCTGTGCCAATGAGTTCAGGACTGTGTGCGGGTATTGTGTTCCCCAAAATATTGTGTATGCTAATAAACTTATCTGGGGTCAGAGAACAGGGCAGCCACAATATTAAACATGAGGATAGGCAGTGGTAGCATACGCCTTTAATCCTAGCATTCCAGAGGCAGAAATTCATGTGTTCAAGGATACACCCAAGCATGGTGACCTACGCCTTTAATCCCAGAAAGCCACACCTTTAATCCCAGGGAGTGGTGGTAGAAAGCAGAAAAGTATATAAGGCGTGAGGACCAGAAACTCGAGGCATTTGGCCTGAGCAGGCCTTTGGCCTGGAGAAGCCTTTGGCCTGGAAAAGCATGTGGCTGGTTAAGCTTTCAGGCTTCTAGCAGCAGTTCAGCTGAGACCCATTCTGGATGAGGGCTCGGGGCATCCAGTCTGAGGAAACAAGACCAGCTGAGGATTCAGCGAGGTGAGATAGCTGTGGCTTATTCTGTTTCTCTGACCATCCAGCATTTCACCCCAATACCTGGCTTCAGGTTTGATTTTATTAATAAGACCTTCTAAGATTCATGCTACAGGACTGTTCCCCACTCTCTCTATCACATTGAGTGTATTTGGCCTTATGTTGGATCTCTGAATTCAATTCAATTCAATTGATTAAAGTTCAATTTTGTGCAGGGTGATAAGAATGGATCTTTTGGATTCTTCTGCATGTAGCCATCCAATTTGACCAGCATCATTTGTTGAAGATGCTGTCTTTTTTCCATTGTATATTTTTTGGCTTCTTTATGGAAAAAAATCAGGTGTCAAGAGGTGTGTAGATTTCTGGGTCTTCAGTTTTGTTCCATTTATCAACATGTTTTTGTGCCTGTCTTGGGGTTTTTATTGCTGTGAAGAGACACCATGACCATGGCAACTCTTATAAAGAAAACCTTTAATTAAGGGGCTTGCTTACAGTTTCAGAGGTTTAGTCCATTATCATCATGGTGGGGAGCATGGCAGTGTGCAGGCAGACATGGTACTGAAGCTGAGAGTCTTACATCTTGCTGGCAGAAGGAAGTCGACTCACTGTCACACTGAGTGAAGCTTGAGAAAAAGACCTCAAAGCCTGCCCTCACAGTGACATATTTCCTCCAACAAAGCCATGCCTCCTAATAGTACCTCTCCCTTTGGGGGCTATTTTCTTTCAAAGCACCACAATGCCAATACCATGCTGTTTTTATTACCATAGTTCTGTCATACAATTTGAGGTCATGGCTGGTGATACCTCCAGCAGCTCTTTTATTATTTAAGATTGTGTGTGTGTGTGTGTGTGTGTGTGTGTGTGTGTTTCTATATGATGCTGAAAATTGTTCTTTCAAGATCAGTGAAGAATTGTGTTAGGATTTTGATGGGGATGGCACTGAATCTACAGATTGATTTTGGTAGAATACCCATTTTTATTATATTAGTCCTACCAATCCCTGAGCATGAGAAAGCTTTCCATCTTCTGATATCATTTTTAGTTTCTTTCTCAGTGTCTTAAGTTTTTATTATACAAGTCTTTTGCTTGCTTGGTTAGAGTCATCCCAAGATATTTTACATTATTTGAGAATATTGTGAAAGGTGTTGTTCCCTGATTTATTTCTCCATCCATTTGTAATTTGCATAAGGAGGTATACTGTTTTATGAATTAACTTTGTATCCTGTTACTCTGCTGAAGGTGTTTATCAGTAGGAGTTTCCTGGTGGAGTTTTTTTAGGGTCATTTATGTATAAAAACATATCATCTGCAAATAAAGGTACTTTGACTTCTTCATTTCCTAGTTGTAACCTCTTGAACTTCAGTTTTCTTATTGCTCTAGTTAAGATTTCAAGTACTAGCTAGGTGGTGGTGGTGCACACCTTTAATCCCAGCACTTGGGAGGCAGAGGCAGGCGGATCTCTGTGAGTTCGAGGCCAGTCTAGTCTACAAAGCAAATTCTAGGACAGCCAGAGCTGCTACACAGAGAAACCCTGTCTCAAGTACTGTATTGATACTATATTGAATAGGTATGGAGAGAGTGGACAACCTTGTCTTGTTCCTGATTTTACTGGAAATGCTTTGAGTTTCTCTCCTTTTAAGTTGATGTTGGCTGTGTGCTTGCTCTAAATCGCCTTTATTATGTTGGTGTCCCTTGTATCTTTAGTGTCTCCAGCACTTCTTTCATGAACAAATGCTGGATTTTTGTGAAAGGCAGTTGGTCCTGGCATGTCTTCAAGCCCTAAAATAGTGACTACGACGATGCATGAGTGTTAGAATTGCTACATCCTCTCTGATTAGTTTGGGTTTGAAGTCTATTTTGTCTGATGTCAAAATGACTATGCTTGCTTGTTTCCTGAGTTCATTTTCGTGGAATATCTTCTTCCATCCTTCTACCCCGAGGTGATGTCTATCCTTGATGGTGAGGTGTGTTTCTTGAATGCAGCAGAAAGATAAATCCTGTTTCCTAATCCAATCTGTGTGTTTGTGTATTTTTATTTAAAAAATGAGGCTATTACTATTGAGAGTTACCAATGAGCAGTGTTTATTGATTCCCATTATTTTGTTGTTATGGTGTGGGTTTTTCTTCCTCTTTTGATTTGCTGGTCTGGGATTATTTATTCTTTGTGTTTTCTTTGGGTTTGGTTAACCACTTCATATGGTGATATTTTATTTGTGCTGAAATGTGATTTTATTTGTATGTTAATAAAGTTGCCTGGGGATCAGAGGTCATAGCCATTAAGCAGAAGTCTGGCAGTGGTAGCACACGCCCTTAATCTGATCACATGGCAGGCAGTCTCTGTGTGGTCAAGGACATAGCCAAGCAAGGTGACTTGAACTTTTAATCCCAGTACCAACCATAGAGTCCTGGAGGTCTGTATAAACAGGCAGTGACGAGGAAGTCATGTGGTTGGGTTTAGAGTCAATGAGAAGGCATAACAGAAAGGCAATAAAAAGACAGGTCACACAGGAGAAGGTCTCTCTCTCAGGGGAAGCAACAGCATCGAGTGGTAAACTAAAGTGAGTCGTGGCTCTTGCTCTGATCTCTTAGGCTTTAACTCTGTATTTGGCTCTGTGTTTTTTATTTACTAAGACCGTTTAGAATTCCATCTACAACTTCAGGTTGAAATTTTTTCTTTAATGCCTTCTGTAGAGCTGGATTGATAGATAGATAGATACTGCTTAAATTTGGTTTTATCATGAAATTTTTTTTCTCCATCTACTGTGATTGATAATTTGCTGGATATTGTAATCTGGGTTGGCATCTGTAGTCTCTTAGAATTTAGAACACCTGTCCATATGCTGCTGGCTTTTAAATTCTCCACTGAAGAGCTGAGTGCTATTAGAATGATTCTGCCTTTGTATGTTACTTGGTCTTCCCATTGCAGCTTTTAATAGTCTTTCTTTGTTCTGTACATTTATTGTTTTAATTATTATTTGTCCTAGGGAATTTCTTTTCTGGACCTGTCTATTTGGTGTTCTGTACACTTCTTGTACTTTGATAGGCACTTCCTTCTTTAGGTCAGGGAAATTTTCTTCTATGATTTTGTTGAAAATGTTTTCTGTGCCTCTGATCTGGGTTTCTTCTCCTTCCTCTATTTCTATTATTCCTAGACTTAGTCTTTTCATAGTCTCCCAGATTTCCTGGATGCTTTGCACCTGGGTGTTTTAAGATCTAACATTTTCTTGGACTGAGGAATCCATTTCTTCTACCTTGTCTTCAATGCCTGAGATTCTTTCTTTTATGTCTTATACTTTGTTGGTGAGGCTAACCTCTGTGGGTTTTGTTTGACTTCCTAAATTTTTCATTTCTAGTTTTATCTCAGTCTGGGTTTTCCTTAGTGTTCCTATTTCTACTTCCTTGAACTGTTTCCATCATTTCATTCCACTGTTTGTTTGCCTTTTCTCAGACATCACTAAGGGATTCATTCATACCATCTTTAAGGTCCTTGAATGTAGCTGTAATTGCTATTTTGAAATCCTAATCTTTTGCTTCAGTTATATTACATTTCTACAGATCCATGATAGTAGGGTTACTGGGTTCTAGTGAAGGCATATAGGCCTGATTTTTATTATTATGTTTTTACACTGGCATCTATTTCTGTTGCTGTGGGGAAACAACATGACCAAAAGCAACTTCTAAAAGAGAGTTTATTTTAGGCTTATGGTTCCAGAAGGAAAAGTCCATAATGATGGGAGAGACATGGTCGCCAGATACAGACATGGCAGCAGGAACAGGAAGCTGAGAGATCACATCTTCAACTACATACACAAATCAGAGAACCAGATCTAGAAGTAGGGCAAGGTTATAACCTCTAAAGCACGTTTCTAGTGACTCACTTCCTCTAGAAAGGCTCCCCCACCAAAACCTTCCCAAGCAGCACCGCCAGCTGGGGACTGAATGCTCACACACCCAAGCCTATGGAGGACATTTCTCATTTAAACCACCACACCCTGCTATTTCTCAGAGAAGTAACAGCGGGACCTCTTTCTTTGAGATGCAATTGATTTTGGACTACCAGATTTGGAAAGTTTTCTTTTAATTTTCTTGATGCATTTGAATGATATACAATGAGTAAGTTATTTTGTTTTGTTGGAACAGGATCTGGCATAGCCTAGACTTATCCTCCAATTGGCTATACAGATAGAGATGACCTTGGACTCCTGATCTGCCTGCTTCCTCTTCCTAATGCTGGGTAAGTATTATTATTTTCTATATGGCCCAGGGATTAGCTCAGCTGTTAGATTGTCTAGCATGCACAAAGCCCTCGGCTTGATCCCAGCACCACATGAACCAGGTTGTTGGGGCACATGGCTCCACTAGTGGAGGTAGAAAGACCAGGAGCTCAACATCATCCTTAGTTCCAAAGAGGGTTAGAGACCAGCCTGGGTGACATAAAATCTGGTCTCCAAAAATGTATTGCTTTTAGATAAAATAATTAAGTCTCAGTCACATTGGATGCTATGTATTAAGCAGTCTCACAGACCATCTCTTCAAACTGGAAGCCTATACCAGAACTCTCTAATGCAAATTTTTCAGGGGATGTCAATGTTTTACAATGTAAGAAAACACATATAAAGCATTTTTGAAAGATAGCATTTGCCCTATTTAATAGGAACTGAAGGTGCTTTGTCCACGGCGCATGAATATACTTAAATTCCACAGTTTATTCAAACTCTCCCCAACCTAAAGTGTAAAAACCAAGGAAATAATGTAGCATGCAAAGAAATTTTATTTACTAGTTGTAGAGGTCATGCATAATGCAAGAATCACTCTGGACATTTTATGACAGCACATAATTCAGTTTTAAGAATCTAGGTAGTCAATAAAATGATAATCTTTGGAAGGCTAGGAAAGTCACAGGGGGGGTGGGGGGGTGGGGGGGGGGGGGGGGGGTGGCGGCGGTGGCAGTGGCGGCAGTTCCTCACGCCTTTAATCTCAGCACTCAGGAAACAGAGGCAGGCAGATCTCTATGAGTTCAAGGCCAACCTGTTCTACAAAGCAAGTTTCAGCACAGCCAGGGCTATATAGAGAAACCCTGTCTCAGGGGTGGGGGGGGATAAAGAAAGAAAATCTGGGAAATCCACATTCTCTGAATTGATGAATGAGATTGTAAACCTCTCTTGTTTCAACATCTTTTGCATTGACCTTTCTAAAATGACAGTCATTTTTCTTTTTTTTTTTTGTATTTTTGTTTTTTGTTTTTGTTTTTGTTTTTCAGTACAGGGTTTCTCTGTGTAGCCCTGGCTATCCTGGAACTCACTCTGTAAATCAGGATCGCCTCAAACTCATAAAAATCCACCTGTCTCTGCCTCCCAAGTGCTGGGTTGTGTCTCCACTGCCTGGTAAATCTTTTTAAATTTGTTATGTATACAGTGTTCTGTCTACATGTATGTCTGCATGCCAGAAGAGGACACCAGATCTCATTATAGGTGGTTGTGAGCCATCATATGGTTGCTGGAAATCAAAATCAGGACCTCTGGAAGAGCATCCAGTGCTCCTAACCTCTGAGCCATTTTTCCAGATGATAATCTTTTCTTTAAGGTAACACACAAAAGACACCTTTTAAAGCACACAAGTTATCTGTGAAAGATAATATACTTAACCATCGTCAGAGATTATGGGAACTGATCTATAATGTTATCTAGGCAATCACCCTGAGACCAGCAAGGAGGAGAGAGCTTTGATGAAGCCTGTGGACGTGGGGAGTACAGGATCTTAATGAAAGAACTAATGGCCATTGGGTGTTGTCAGGAGACCCAGTGGCAGCACAGGAAGAGCTGTAACATGACCCCAAGCAATAGAGCATCCATGGCACACTCACATTTGAGCAGATTGAGTCCCAGAAATAAAGCATTCTCTTGAGATGGAATTAAAATGCATTTTAAATATGTGTTTAGTTTTTAAATTTTTAATTTGTTGTAATTTTTGTGTATTCTTTAGTGTTTGGAAATACAAGTATCTGCATAATAAGTAAAGTGAGGTTTAAGATTAATGCTTTAAGATTTTCCCCTTTGCATGCAAGTGTATTTGTGCATGTCTGTGTCTGTGTGTGTGTGTGTGCAGGTGCACATGTAATTGTGGATGCAGAGGCTAGAGGACAACCTCAGGTATGATCCTCAAGAACACAGTCAACCTCCTTTGATACAAGGTCTCTGTTGGAAGCAGAAGGTCATAAGGGTCATGTTTAAACAACGTGACACTGATATGAGTATCTGGTATGGGTCAACTGAAAAATGGCTGACACTGGACATCCTGAGGGCCATGGATTAGCACAAAATGGCTGACACTGGATGTTCAAGAAACCCCCAAACAAGTATTTTAACGTTTGTTTTATAATTATTGGTAGGAGAATGTCACTTTGTGTGAATTCTGTGTAAATATGGCCTTGAGGTCAGAGGTTAGAGCCCTCAATGTTTACCTTCACCAATCTGCCTGTGTGGGATGTCTGTAAGCCCATGTGTCCACCTTCTTGTGTGCAACCATGTGTGCTGGCATGTTCATGGCAGTCTGTGCTGTGGTCTGCATCTGGAATGAATAAAGTACGTCTTACCTGCTTGTGAATCCTTGTAATTACTTCAACTGCCTCAACTCCTGTGACCCTCCTCCTTTTCTGTCATTGAAACATGGACCTCACAGTCTTTCCTTCACATACAGCTCACCAATACTCTAGGCTGGCTAGCCAGCAAGCCTCAGGGATCCTCCTGTCTCTGTTTCCTGGGACTCCTCTGGATGAATTTACAGAAAGAGGCCGTAGGTGTGTCCCATCTTCAGTTGGTTGGTTCTCTTGCCTGATATTCCTCCGTTCCCTCCCATCCTTGAGTGTTTACTAGACTGCATAGTTTAGGAAACAGTAATCCATCCTTGGGCACATCATCCATCATATAATCCTACAATCAGCCTGGAATCTGCTCACCACTTTCCTCCCTAGATTTGTTGTTTGGAGACAGAGTCTTGGGGGATAACCTGGAGCTCACAGTGTAGACCAGGCTGGCCTTGAACCTGCAGCGATCCTCCTTCTTTTGCTCCCATGTACTGGGGCTCTAGGCATGAAATTAGTGCTCACTGGAACTTCTAAAAATAATCATGAGCCGCGAGGTGGTGGTGGTGCTCACCTTTAATCCCAGCCCTTGGGAGGCAGAGGTAGGTGGATCTCTGTGAGTTTAAGGCCAGCCTGGTCTGCACAGTGAGTTCCAAGACAGGCTCCAAAGCTACACACAGAAACTCTGTCTCGAAAAACCAAAAAAAAAAAAAAAAAAAAAAAAAAACCCAAAAACAAACAAACAAACAAAATGAAATCATAAGTCTAGGAGTGCTTGGCACTAAACTGTGTTATTGTTACTCGAATTAAGGAACACTGCTGCTTAGGGACAGTGGGAAACCTGAGTGGTGGGATTTGGGGAGGTTTTCTGGAGCTGTGGTTTGGTGAGGAAGCTCAGTCTGTGTTTATGTGTTTATAGGGAAGAGGAGTGGATATCCTACATCATTTCATCTAAATGGCTCTTTCTCCTTGGAGAATGTGCTACTACACTCTTCCAATATGCTAGATACAGAGGCACACTGAAAATAATCTCAGCTCATAAGTTCATTAGAAGAGAGAGGAGAGGGAGAGAGGGGGGGGGATAGAGAGAGAGATTTAAGACTTCAGTTATATGACTCTACTTAATTTATTCTACAAATAAAAGGCTTTCATATGTTTAAATCTTAGCAATCATCACAGATACCTTGCTGAAGTCTTAGCACCTAAAATAATCAAATCTGTTATATTTGGATGCGAGCATCCTGTCTTGGTTTAAAAAAAAAAAGCCTTTTTAAAGATTTGTTCTAAATGATGTACACATGTGTTGTCTGGAGGTGGACGTGTGCACACGGGTGCAGGTGGCTGGGGAAGCCAGAGACTAGAACCTGCTGACTCTCATAGACATCCTGAATCCTGGAGCTGGAGTTCCGGGCAGCAGGGAGCCACCTGACTTGGATGCTGGGATCCATACTTGGGTTAAGAGCACAGTAAGTGCTCTTAACCACTGAGTCATCTTTCCAGCCCCCAGTGCCCACTATGTTTAATTGTGTGCCTACTACACTGTGCATTTCCAATGGTTCCATCTTTCATTGTCATAACCTAAATAAACAGAAGGCATTTTGCCAATGAGGAATGTCTCCAAAAGATTAGATAGTTGGCTTCAGGTCTCAGAACTAAGATCTCAACTCAATTCTGATTTCAAAGCTCATGTGGTATCTTCTGTCACATTGGCTTTGGAATTTCCTATTTCCAGCTTCTCATATTCACTTTCTCCCTTTCTCTGATTTCTCCTGAGATCTGAGTAGGAATTTTTTTTTGTATGACTGTGATGCTATAATTTTAAATGGAATATTTCTGAGATATTGACTCTCTTTAACAATTGTCAACATATTTGTTCTTGGTGTGCTATTTTTATTTCTCAATTAAAATTTTAGCTATTTGTGGTAGCGAACACTTGGGAGGAAGCAGGAGGGTCAGGAGCTCGAGGCCATCAAGGCTACACAAAACCCCATTTTAAATGAACAACTTTTTTTTTTAGAGGCTGGGTGCGGTGGTGCACACCTTTACTCTCAGCACCTGGGAGGCAAGGCAGGAAATGAGCCTACACCAGGCCAGCCGAGGTGACATAATAAGGCAAAATAACAAATAAACAAAAGCAAAAATCCTAATTCATGATCATTTTTGTCTTCTTCTATTAAACCCTATTAGGACAAGTGAATACTTGCAGGAACAGTTCCGTTCGCATTTTACATGTGGCACGTAGGCAGTCTCTGCTAGCTCTGACAGCCGTTCAGCATTTCCTACTATTCCCAGTATCCACGGGACGTCTGTCGCTTTGTGATGTCCACACTACCAGAGTAGGGCTGGGAGGTAGTAAGTAGAGACTAGGTTTTCCACGGAAGCGTCAACTCAACACCAACTTATCATCCTCTCAGGAGACCTTAAGGTGGAAGCCAAGATAAGGAAAGGCAGAAGGTGAGATGTGATCTCCCTGGTTGCCAGGGATTCACTCATCCATTTTTCCTTCTTTAAATTGTCTTTAGAAATCTAACACAGCC
>CABHPH010123685.1:12740-23499 GCA_902168325.1 Peromyscus nudipes
CAGCAACCACATGGTGGCTCACAACCATCTGTAATGAGATCTGGTTGTGAGCCACCATGTGGTTGCTGGGAATTGAACTCAGGACCTCTGGAAGAGCAGTCGGTGCTCTTAACCACTGAGCCATCTCTCCAGCCCTCCTTCTTCTTCTTGAGACAGGGCTTCTCTGTGTAGTTTTGGTGCCTGTCCTGGATCTTGCTCTGTAGACCAGGCTGGCCTCCAACTCACAGAGATCTGCCTGGCTCTGCCTCCCGAGTGCTGGGATTAAAGGCATGTGCCACTACCACTCAGCCAGTTGCTTTCTTTTGTGTCCTGCTTATCCAATTAGGACAGCATACTGACTGTCAGCAGTCGAGGTAAGAGAAGTTTCTTACCCAGTGACTAGCTCTGCCACATTTGAAGCAAACTCCATGTGGAGATTCTCTGATACCCACCATTCTCTTTTGAAGTAAATTGGTGCTGCCAGGAACAGACATGTCTCACTGTCATGAAAAGCCTTACATTATTAAAACACAATAACATAAACTTAAATGCTATATTCTGTAGGTCTCTGAAGTATTTGAAGACCATCTATCTATCTATTTAAAATATATCTGTTTGACCCTTGAAAACATACCTAACGTGACTATAATTTGATTGTTATAGATGACTAACTACTAACCTGCATTTCTTTATTATCCTAAATTGAAGTGCCATCCTAATTGGTCTTAACAATAAAAACCCAGAGTCAGATATTGAGGGCAAAAGTTGAAAGATCAGAGAATCAGAGCAGCAGCCAATAGAAACTTCTTACCTCTATGAATCCTCAGACCAAATGGAGGCCAAGATCCTTTCTCCAATCACCTTATATTCCTGTCTCCGCCTCCCTAATGCTGGGATTGAAGGTATGGACCACCACCATCCAGCTCTATTTCTCTTTTAGACTAGATCAATCTCATGTAGCCCAGGGTAGCCTTGTGTAGCTGTGTGGTCGCTACATGAGTGTGTGGGTTCACGCGGGTCCGTGGAATGAAGACACAGAGGCATCTTAAGAATGAATCTAGCCTATCATGGCTGCAGGGGGGTCCAGCCTCAAAGGACTGAAGCACTAACCCTTTGCGTAGGGCATATTTATTTACTCTTTTTTACAGTTTAGATAGTTAATTTCTGTACCTTCAAAGCAACCTAAAAGGAGCTCCCAGAGACCAATGCCAGGTGCAAATTACTTGATTTATCAGGTTTTCCAGGTTTCCTGGACCAAGTTTTGCATAGGCCTTTGATCCTTGGGGGACTCTCTGATCCTTGACTCTCAAATAAGATTCACATAGGGTGATAACAGAAACAAAAGGTAAGAGAAACAAAAGGTGTGGTTAAACAAAGGAAGGATTAGGGCTAGATGCTGCTCTCTGGAGCCAAGCCAGGAGCTCAGCAGGATTGCCACCACAGCTTTGATCTCCTGATCTTCCTGCTTCCTACTCCCAAGTGCTGGGATTAAAGGTATGTGCTACCACTGCCTGACCCTCTATGGTCAGTTGATGGTTAGCTAGTGGCTAGCTCTACCCTCTGATCTCCAGGCAAGCTTTATTTGTCAGAACACAAACAAAATATCATACAACACTTAATAGGTTTCAAAAACTAAACTTTACATCACATTTTCAAATGAGCTGCATAGGTGCAATATCTTAAACAAGAATAGAAACATACACAGTATATAAAAAATAATCTTGAATTTGTATTGGTATACAAAAAGTCTTAAAGTAGAGTAGAAACATATCACAGTATAACAAAAATAACCTTAAATTTATATCAATATACAAAAATTCATACCAATGTAAAATATTTGAGACTAGTAGTTGCTTTTTTTGGTTTAAAAGTAGATTCAATAATCTACCCTTTTATCCTATTATTTCTATATCCCCCCCCCTTTTTTTCCAGAACAAGATCCCTGAATCTAATCTCCTTTGTTTAGGTTTTTCCATGACCATGACCAATAACAACTTGTAACCAACCCCCCTAAATGATGACATACATTTATAACCCATCAAATGACGGAAAACCACCCACCTCACCTCTTGGGAATGTGGACATTGTGTTCTCTAGACTACTTCATTTTGTCTGGGGGCAATAGCATCTTTAGGGGACCCTGAGAAAATTGACATTATGGTCAAGTCTTGGGAAAGTTAGCAGTATCATTTGTTGTCCAGTCTCTGTGTGATGGGAAAGGGTAGGGATTATCTGAAATCCTGGCTGGAGTAGTCTGTGAGGTTGGATCATTTCAGCTAACAGCTTTGAAGTTGTTCTGGATGCAGAATTTTGAGGAAACTGCATCCTGAGAGGCTGGATCACCTGGGCTACTTGTCTTTATTGATGTCTGGTCCTTTTGTTCTGAAAATACACAAACTATATTAACACAAGTATGGAATGTGCAGAGTGCACAAATTGGCTAAAGATGATTCTCTGCTCTGTGTTTGAGCAGTGAAAGGCATCTGTCAACTTTTAAGTCCGTTTGGACTGCCTAACCAAACTGTAATATGAATCTCCATTCATGTCATGTGAAAGGATGGTGTGTAATAATAAGTCATGTAGCCAACATGATTTATCATGTCTCCTCCAGTCTCAGAGCTGTTCCCATGCAGAGGGATCAGCTTATATGTTACCTGTATTGTAGTTTTTTTGTTTGTTTGTTTGTTTTGGATTTTTTGTTGTTGTTCTTGTTGCTACTTCCTTCTTTCCTTCCTTTCTCCCTTCCTTTCTCCCTTCCTTCCTCCCTTCCTTCCTTCCTTCCTTCCTTCCTTCCTTCCTCTCTCTCTCTCTCTCTCTCTCTCTCTCTCTCTCTCTCTCTCTCTCCACTCTTTCCCTCTTTCTGTAGTCAAGATTTTCAGGAGCTCTCCCCTGATTAAATCTGATCTTCATTAATTTTGAAGATTTCCATAGCTTTTTGCTTCCTGTGGAAACAAAGGCATAAACTATTCCCCAATGCAACATATTTTTTGACTTTCATCTTAAAGTTAAGACATCCTCAAAATACACAGGCTGGTTTAATTTATCAGCTCTTTTCACAATCCAATGTCTCTCAGCAGCATTTGTCCTTCACTCATCAGCATTCAAAAATTTCAAAGTCAACAAAACAACATACAGGATCCAAGAGCCCCGTGTATTTCCCATCCTGATGTAGCTTATCCTTTTTACAACACTTTACTCTCTCCTTAAAGACTTGACTATTTTTAAAATAAAATAAATTATTAATTTATTTAAAATAAATTATTTATTTATTTTTAACGACTTCCTATATCCATTTTCTTTTCTTTCTTCAGCATCTAAGCGCATTTTTAAGCATACTATATCTGTTCAGAGGTTTTCTCGGTCTGAACCTGACTTTCTGTACTCTGCAACAATTTTCTGACCACATGAGCCAAACTTTAACCTGCAAGGCCCCCTGCTGTGTGGCTAGCTATGACGCTGGCAGCTGGCTATGCCCCCTTTGGGTCTGTGAGAGCCTAATCTCATACCGATGAGTATCAGCCCTGGAGCTGCATTTACCCGCCCCAGCTCTGGGAAGTTCCTAAGTCCCCATGAGCAGCAACTGGCTGTTGTGAGTGCTTGCAGAGAGGCCCAGGAGGTGACTGCAGTGGCTCCAGCTGGAGTGACTCCTCCATCAGTGTGGTTGAACACCATGTTGGGTGCCAAATATAGTTGGTCCTTCTTGTGGGCAACCAGCTCACAAATAACAACACAGACTTATTTTCAATTATGAAAGCTAGGCCTTAGCTTAGGCTTTTTTCCCCAACCAGCTCTTATAATTTAAATTATCCTGTTTCTATTAATCTACATTCTGCCAGCATGACTCAGTTACCTCTTCCCTGTACCGTAGGTCTGGCTTCCTCAGTGTCTCGCTGGAGTCTCTTGCATGCCTAGATTCATTCTTCTGACATCCTTCTGACTTGGCCATTCAGCTCTTTATTGAACCAACCACAGTGACACATCTTTACACAGTATAAACAAATATTCTGCAACGGATGATAACTTTAAAGATGTGCTGTCTGTGGAACTTAATGAATTAATCATTTAGACTTGAAGGAGAGTGAGAAATAAAACTCGCAGACATCAAATGTTAATTACAGTTTAAGTATTAAACATTTTAATTTTAAGCTGGGTGGATGTGGCTCACATCTTTAATCCCAGCACTTGAGGCAGTCAGATCTCTGAGGTTGAGGCTAGCCTGGTCTACAGACTGAGTTCTAGGATAGCCAAAGCTACACAGAGAAACCATGTCTTGTAAAACCAAGAAAAATTTAATTTTATTTTTTTTGTATGTGTGGTACATGCATATAAAAATATTAGGTGTTCAGTTCTATCATTCTCAGTCTTATTCTTCTTTGAGACAGAGTCTCTCATTGAACCTTGGGTTAGGCTGGTGGCCTGCTGTCTCTGCCCCTATAGCACTGGGTTTACAGGAACAGAGCACAGCTGTGTCCAGCTAGAGATTTGAACTCGGGTCCTCATGATGGCACAACACTCTTAGTGAGCATTCTCTCCAATACACTAGACATTTTTTTAATTTTGTGTGTGTGTGTGTGTGTGTGTGTGTGTGTGTGTGTGTGTGAAGTATGTGTGTGGGTCCAGGCATAAAGGTGGACAGAGCATGTGTAGCAATCAGAAGACAAGTTACAAGATTTGAGTCTTTGTTAAATGAATTGTTGAGTGTTCACTTTATGCTTAAAATTGTACACTAGGCCGGGCGTTGGTGGCGCACGCCTTTAATCCCAGCACTCGGGAGGCAGAGCCAGGCGGATCTCTGTGAGTTCGAGGCCAGCCTGAGCTACCAAATGAGCTCCAGGAAAGGTGCAAAGCTACACAGAGAAACCCTGTCTCGAAAAACCAAAAAAAAAAAAAAAAAAAAAAAAAAAATTGTACCCCAGTTAGCGTCTCTGTTGCTGTGATAAACACCATATCAAAAAGCAGTGTGGAGAGGAAAGGGCTTGTGTGACATGCATGTGACAGTCCGCCATCTGGGGTAGGGAGGGCAGGAGCTCATGGCAGAAACCTGGAGCCAGGAACTGAAGCAGAGAACATGGGGGAATGTTGCTGACTGGCTTTCTCAGCTACCTCTGTTACACAACCCAGACCCACCTTCCCAGGGATGGCATCGCCTACAGTAGGCTGGCCCTTCCTGCATCAATAATCAACCCAGAAAGGCCTCACAGACACGGCCAGAGGCCGATCTTACCTGGGAAATTCTTCAGTTGAGAATCTCTCTTCTCAAATGACTCTAGGGATTAGTAGCTTCAGCTGTCAATTTGAGAAATTGCAAGAATAAAAAATTTTTTTTAAATAAAAGTTTAAAAAAAATAGCCAGGCGGTGGTGGCGCACGCCTTTAATCCCAGCACTTGGGAGGCAGAGCCAGGTGGATCTTTGTGAGTTCGAGGCCAGCCTGAGCTACCAAGTGAGTTCCAGGAAAGACGCAAAGCTACACAGAGAAACCCTGTCTCGAAAAACCAAAAAAAAAAAAAAAAAAAAAGAGATGATATACTTGAACCAATAGCATAAAAGATTGGATCTTGGTATGATGTGGTGTTGTACACATGGGCCTAGCACATGGGATGGGGAGACAGAGGAATCATGAATTCAAGGTTAGTCTTAGCCACATGGCAAATGTGAAGCAAGTCTGAAATAAGTGAGACTTAGTCTCAAACAATGGGTTCCTCAAGTTTGGTTTAGTCACTCACTCCTGTTATGACCCTCGTTGTGACCACTAACTCTGTGCATGACATTGCTGGAGATGGAGTCTGTCACCATGCAATTTACTTCACAACAAATTCCAGTTCAATTGTCATTGACTTTCCACATTGCCACTATCAGACCTTAGGCAAGTATTTAGTGACCATCCCTTAGATTTCTTAATAATCCCCCCTTGAGGATGTTGTAGGAATTAAGGCAGGGAGAGGCTTGGGCATCATCTGTGCTTGATTTGGGTGATGTCATTGTTGCAGGTCCTTAGGGCTTTGACCCTATGGGTTAAAGTTTAAGAGGTGCCAAGGAGCTGGTCCAACCAGTAAGGTGCTTGCTATGCAAGTGTGAGGAGTTGAGTTAAAACCCCACCACCCACATAAAAGCCCGGAAAGGAAGCACGCACCTATAATCCAAGCAAAGGGAAGTGGAGACAGCAGGAGTCCTGGTGTTGGATGACGCTTTGATCGCATTCTGACAATAAAGATTGCTTTGAATCAGAGGGCGGAGCTGGCCACCAGTGAGCAAAACTAACCACAGAGGTTTTGGAGGACTGAATATAGACCGAGAGGAAGGAAATATTAGGTGTAACATGAATTGCTAAATGGTCTTTTAATAAAAAAAAAACCCAGAGCCACATATTGGGGTAAATGCTGAAAGATTAGAGAGACAAAGGAATAAGCCCCACTACATCTTACCTCTAGGATTCCTCAACCTGAAAAGCCTTCAGGTCCTGTCTCCTCATGCCTTATATACCTTTCTCTGCCCAGCCATCACTTCCTTCCTAGTGCTGAGATTAAAGGCATGTGTGCTTCCTAAGCAAAGGTATAAGATCTCAAGTGCTGGGATTAAAGGCGTGTAATTCCCAAATACTGGGATTAAAGGTGTATGCCACTACTGCCTGGTTCTATTTCCTCTCCTAGACTGAATCAATCTCATGTAATCCAGGGTGGCTTTGAACTCACAGAGATCCAGACAGGTCTCTGCCTCCTAAGTGCTAGGATTAAAGCTGTGTTCCATCACTGCCTGGCATCTATGTTTAATCTAGTGGCTTGTTCTGTTCTCTGATCTTTAGGCAAATTTTATTAGGGTACACAATATATCACCACATTTCCCCTTTCTTGTCTAAAATAATAGAAGGTTATAACTAATATAAAAAAACTATATACAATAAACACAATAAATATATACAATTTATACAGTCAAGAATTATATTAACAATGTCTAATCCATTAACATTTGACAGATTCAGAGAAAATACTCCATTGTTTATCTTATTTTGGTGAGTCCTCAATATCTGGCTCCAGATTTTTTTTTATTAAAAAACCATTTAACAATTCATGTTACAAGTAGGGTGGGGCTTAGAGAGGATCTCCGTTTTTTTTGGATAGAGGAATGACAGAGATAGGAAGTCACTGGTCGTTTCTCTGATCATTTGGGTTCTTATCCCCTGCCCTCCAAAGTTTTTTTTTTCCCAAGGTTAAAAATGGGAAATATTATGATGCACAGAGTTAGGTCTCTGTATAGTTCCACAATGGATGGTTTGAAAATGGAACAATTAAAGGAAATGATGATTAACGTAGCTGGGATGGACATAATGTCAACTATAATGATTATCATTTCGGTAATTCATGTTTTGTCCCTAAAAAAGTTGTTTGCTATTGGTGCCAAATATGAAAAATTGAGAAGATACAATCCTTAGAAAGACATTCTACTGAAATTAAGAAAAATATTCACACATTGACAGAGGACTTTAGAGCAGAAGCTACTGCACCATTGCATTATGAAGCTGAAGAAGAGCGGCCCAAGGTTTTTAGAAAACAACCTTAATTTATCCAGTTACCATTCAAGAATGACCTCCAAATGGTAGGCACCTCCAATGCTATTCAGAAGTTAACTTGGAACTTACAGAAATGTTACGTTGGGGGGCTGGAGAGATGGCTTAGTGGTTAAGAGCATTGACTGTTCGTCCAGGGTCCTGAGTTCAATTCCCAGCAACCACATGGTGGCTCACAACCACCTTAATGGGATCAGATTCCTTATTCTAGTGTTATATAAAATATATGAGCAAATAAATCTAAAAGAAAGAAATGTTAGATTTAAAGAGCTTTAAGGAAGCAATAGTTTTATATGGTATGCATTCACAATTTGTGAAGCAGATGTTAAATTCATGGGCCACTTGGAACAAAATTATTCCACAAGACTGAAAAGATTTAGTTGTTGGAAGCTGGTCCTCAGTTACAGCGGAAAATATGGTGTAGAGACGAAGCTAGGGTCAAAGAACAACAAGGTAGGCCTAGAGGTTATAAGATTTCCCAAGATCAAATTCTTAGTGAGGGCCATGATGTTGATTTGGAAAGGCAGATTGCATTTGATGATCACACCTTGTCTCTATTCCATACAGTAGCTTTGAATGCTTGGGTCAAGACTGAAGAATCAGGAAAGAGGACTGAATCATTTATAAACTAAAATTGTACAAAGCCCAAACAAAGCCTTCACTGATTTTTTTATTTAAATTTTTTTCTCCTTTTACATACCAACCCCTGTTCTGCTTCCCTCCCCTTCTCCAGCTTCTCCCCACCTCCCCCATCCCCTCCTCATAGAGGGTAAGGCTTCCCTTGGGTAGTCAACACAGGCTGGTATACCAAGGTGGGGCCTGACCTAGCCCCTCCTCCTTGCATCAAGACTGAGTAAGGCATCACACCATAGGGAATGGGCTCTAAAAAGCCAGTTTCTGTACCCTAGATAAGTCCTGGTCCCATTGCCAGGGGACCCACAAACACATCAAGCCACACAACTTTTACCCACATTCAGAGGCCTAGTTCAGTCCCATGCAGGCTCCCCTGCTGTCCGTCCAGAGTCCGTGAGCTCCCACTAGTGTGGGTCAGCTGTCTCTGTGGTTTGTCCCTCATGATTCTGACCCCCCTTGCTCTTATAATCCCTCCTCCCTCTCTTCAACTGAACCCCAGAATCTTGGCCAAGTGCTTGGCTGTGGGTCTCTGCATCTGTTTCCATCAGTTGTGGATGTAGGTTCTATGATGACAATTAGGGTAGATACCAATCTCAGTGCAGGGGAAGGCTAGTTCAAGCACCCTTTCCACCATTGCTATGAATATTAGCAGGGAATATCCTTGTGAGTTCCTGGGGATTTCCCTAGCTCCAGATTTTTCCCCATCCCCTTAATGGTTCACTCTGTCAGAGATCTCTTTCATTGCTCTCCCTCCCTGTCTTTCCCCCAACTCGGCCATCTCAAGCCCTCATGTTCCCACCTCCCATCCCCTCCCAGTTTACCCTTTCCCCTTAACCCTTTCCCCTTCCTGAGGCAATCCATGTGTGTCTCTCTTAGTGTCCTCCTCTTTTCCTAGCTTCTCTGGGGTTGTAGATTGTAGCCTGGTTATCCTTTGCTTTGCATCTAATATTCACTTATGAGTGAGTACGTACTGTGTTTGTCTTTCTGGGTCTGGGCTACCTCACTGTAGATGTAACCAACCGTCTTATAAATAAGAAACACAGAACCAATGCAAAGAAGAAAGCCAAGAGGTCAGAGCTAAGAGCTAAAACCTTACCCTTCCTCCTGCAGTGGTCCTACCTCTCCGAAGGAGCCGCTACTTCCTGTTTAAAGTCTTTATATAGTCTCTGTTCTGCCTTCTCATTGGTTGTAAACCCAACCACAGGACTGCCTCATCACGGCCTGTCTGTATAGACCTCCAGGTGTTCTGTAGTTGGTATTGAGATTAAAGGCATGTGTATCCAATGCTGGCTGTATTCCTGAACATACAGAGACTTACCTAGCTTTGTCTACCAAGTGCTGTGATCACAAGCGTACACCACCACTGCCCTGCTTTCCTATGGCTTGCTAATAGCTCTGACCCCCAGGCAACTTTATTTATTAACATACAATTAACATTTTGGTACAAAAGAAAAATATCACCATATTTCCCCCTTTCTATTTTAATAAAAAGAAAAAAGGAAAACACTTATAACTAACATAAGAAAAACTATATACAGAAGTACAATAACTATATACAATATATACAAGTAATAAATACCTAAACAATGCCTAGTCTATTTGTATTTAACAAATTCAGAGAAAATAATTCTATTATCTATCCTATAGTATCTAATTCACTTTCTATCCTAATTAATCTTCAACTATAACTAAATAATCTTCAACTCCTTCAGAGACCCAAGAAGGAAATAATATTAGCTAACAAAAATAAAAACAGGAAGTACATGCAAGCAACTTCCAAAAAATTGTGAGTTGACAGAAACAGCCAGCCGCCTGGACAGTCACCTGAGGTTTCTCCGCAGTGTTGGGGCATCATCTTCAGCCTATAGGCTTAGCGTATCTGACAGACTCATTTGTGAAGTAGGACGTACACAAGGTCAACAGTTCAACCTCACCTTGGGTGAGAGCAGTCCATGTACCAGAAATACCTGAATTCCATTAGTGTCATGTCATGATTCAGGATTTTAAATTCTGGAAATTGTTGATGGTTTTTTAATTCAGCTGTCCATTCTTCTTGACCGTGTATGTGTGGCTTCATCTCAGCATCCCGTACTTCTCCACATCCCTCTATTAAATGCCAGTCTGCTATTGAGAGGCGTGGGCTTACTCTTCAAGAATAACTGTTTCAGCTGCTGGTCCATTGCACATCAGAAGCCATCGGCCCACTGCCTGTTCAGCTGCCTTCAAAGAAAAAGGCACTGTACCTTTTCCAGATTGCGAAGGCCACTTCAGGGATGGTGCCATATTGTCCTGGCCTCAGAAGATGCCTTTTGATAAAGCCATAACCATACTTGTTTTGGCAAGAATCGGTAGTCCTTTGTTTCATTTCTGTCTGTCCATTTTGTCCGGTTGTCAGCAGTTGATTCGAGGATACTTTGTTGTCTAGTGGCTAACTTTTGCCACCATGAAAGTTAACTCCATATGCAGTTTCTTCAATGCCCATATTCTCTCTGAAGTAGATTGGTACTGCCAGGAGCCGACATGTCTCATAGTCATAACAAAAAAGAAAAATTTTCTAAGTTATTAAAACATTTTAAATGCCATAT
>CABHPH010123686.1:482-11317 GCA_902168325.1 Peromyscus nudipes
TTCCTGACCCATTGCAACGTTCCCGATCTTTGGTTCTCCTACGAATCATCGCTACTCCAGCCTTCCTAGGGACCCTCCCGCAGCTTACTTCCAGCCGAGTTGGCCAGCTTTTCCCCTTGCCCATACAAGCTTTCAGATAGCTCCAATGTCATGATGCTCTTACTTAGTTAGCTCTTCAAATCACCAGCATAGTCCTGGATCTCCCGCATGCCCTGGTGGTGTACCTTCTCTAGAAGACCACTCCTTAAGCAAACCTTGTTACCTGTTTTCTACCCAATCGGGATCCTTTCTTTGGCTGAAAAGAAATTTCCAGGAAAACTTAAAGAGGTTATTTACTTAGTCCAGTGTATTCTCTCCGTTGGATTTTAAAGGGTCAGACTGAGATCCATGTTTGGAGCTTTTGGGCTGGCTGCTGAAAGGGAAAGAGAGAGAAGAGTGTGGAAGCCCAGAGAGGGAGGGTATGTGTGCCATTACAAGGTCGAGCAGCTTGCCCCTCATCTTGTCTCTTTAGTAGAACGAAAGAACCAGCACAAGTCTGACGCTTTAGGGGCTTCTGTAAGGATTAAGTTGCATTACACCAAGGATGATAAGCAAGTCTCCATATAGTATTTATCTCACTTCTTTGTAGATTTGTACAGATGCATAGGTTTTAGCTAGAGGAGTTTTGGATGTACTGTTTTTGAATTTGTTCGGAAAACAGGATTTATAGCTGTTCTTAATCCCTGAAGACTAATATTGTTTTAGTAATTTTTACCAACCAGTGCTGCTGTCTTCTCCAAGGAGCAAGTATAAATGCCATTCAGTGTTGAAGTCATTACTAACAGCCTTCTCAGTAGTAGAATGTTGAATAAAATGAAGTTGTACTCCTAAGATGTCAAGAAGGAGATGTAATGTTAAATTAAGTGTTAAGTGTGTAATTTAGGGGGGAAATCAATTGGCATTGTAGGTACTAATGAGACACAGTTTAAAAGTCAAAAGGTTCAGAAGAATAATATAGTTTTTAAAAAGTTTCGATTTCTCTAGTTTCCAGCCACTCACTTTCTATTTTTCAGCTTCTGTAACTGGTATGGGGTGATATCTCCAGCATTTACAAGCTTACATCTACTTACAGTCTTATGATACACAAATTACACACAAGTGGTTCCCTTTTCATATAATACTGCTAAATCCTGGAGATCATTCAGCAATAGTATGCATGGAGGAGCCTCATTTACTGGCTGGATAGTATTCCATTTTGATAGACTTGGATTTATTTTCAGTCCTTTTTCAAAAATTCCTGAATGCTTTATTTTAAATGTATCAACTGTTATGTATAATTGATTTTCATGATTTGAAAAAAAATCTGATGGTTTGTTTTTGTATTGAACCTATGCAGAGAGGTGTACCTAAAGTAATGTCCTCATTGACTCTGAGCTACAACTGTGTGACTGGTTTTGATGGTAATTATATTTATCAGATAAATTATTGAAAGATTTGAAGTGAGGGACCAAAATGTTCATATTTTCATTTTTAAAAGTCACTTTAGAGCAGATTAAGAGTAGAATAAAGCTAAAGCCAGGAATCTGTCAGCAAGGTATAATGGTTCTGAATTTGGGTATTGGTGATTTGAGGGAAGAGGATGCAGAACGGACAGAATTCTAGATATCTTGCTAATCTTTTTCCCTTATATGGGGGGGAGCTACATGATGAATATTTTTATTTCATGATAGAGGAATAGGTTCAGTTGTGATATGTTAAATAAATGGCTATTAGGTAGCTTAATTTGTGACCGAAATTCATAACATCTGGTTTTGTGTTAGTAGTAAATTTTGGAGGCAAAGGTATATAGATAAGGGAAAAGATTTCAGGCAGAAACAATATTTAAAGCACATAAATACCTAGATTATGTTCTTTTCAAAAGTTTTAGTAGTGAAAATTACAATCTAATTGTTATTTTTACTACTATTACTATTTTAAAGATTTATTTTTATTTCTTAGAGAATGTCTCTGTGTGCTTATGTGTATGTAAGTGTGTGGAGCCAGAAGAGTGTGTCAGAACCCCCTGAAGCTAGAGTTAGAGGCAGTTAGAGCAACTGGACATAGGTGCTGGGACCCTTACCAGGGTCCTCTACAAGAACAGGATGAACTCTTATCCTCTCAGCAATCTTTCCAGCCCCATTATAAATACTTTTTGTAATAGGTCTCGTGCCCCTCAGGCTGACCATAAAACTCATGTAGCCCAGGCTGGCCTTGAACTCTTAACTCTACCTCTGGAATGCTGGGATTGCATAAATGTGCTACCATATCTCTTTAATGCAGTGTTGGAGACTGAACCAGGACTTTGTGTATGCTAGGCAGACACTTTATCAATTGAGCTGTGTCTCTAGTCCAGTTATTATTTTTGTGAGATAGCGTTTTTCTTTGTAGCCTAGAATTCTCTATATAGTCTAGGCTGGTCTCAAACTCTTGAGCATTCAAAGCTCTCAGATTAGAGGTGCTACCACACAAGGGCTAATGTATAACTTTTAAACGGTTTTTCTCTTCAATTAATTTAGTGGTATACAGTTTATGAGGAGATGGTATAAATTCATTGTTTTTGTTTTGTTTTTTTAATTTGATGGTGCTTTTGCTGCATTGTACATGGCTGTTGATGTGTCTTGAACTCCTGGGCTCGGTTGATCTCCTTGCCTCAGCTACTTAATTAGGTAGCTGGAACTGCTAATGTGCACCATTATGCTCAGCTAAACTTATATGTTTTAAAAGCAATATAACTAAAGTAGAAATTAGTAATATAAGCCCCATCTTTTCTCATCATTTGGAATTATGTAGATATTTATTCAGTCTTTATTTACTTGTTTTAATTTTAATCGTGTGTGTATGTGTCTGCCAGTGTCAGTGGGGGCCAGAAGAAGGCATCAACTTCCCTGAAACTGGAGTTATAGGCAGTTGTAAGCTGCCTGACGTCGGTGCTGGGGTTTGAACCTGCATCCTCTGGAAGAGTAGCAAGTGCTCTTAACCACTTCAGCCTTTCAATCTTTAATAGTTTCAAAGAGGTACAGGAAGTTTGAGAATAAGTTGGCCAAGAATATTAAGGTTTTTTCATTTGAATGATTAAAATTTTTAAAGAATATTAGCAGTTTGAAGTAAAACAGACTTTTCAAATATTTTAAAAATATATCAGCTTGAGTCAAGCATGGTACTTGTAGTTCCATTACTTGGGAGGCTGAAGCAGAATTGCCAGTAATTCAGGACCAGCCAGGCTGAGTAGAAATACTCCGTCTCAAAAAAGAACAAACAAACCTCAAAACAACAAAACATACTCTCCAACCAACAAAAGTGCACAGTTTAATGTTTTGATTCCTACATCAGCAGAGGCTGTCTAGAATGCTTGTCTTTGCTTTACACCTCTGTAAATCACTTGGTAATAGACCTCCACATGGTTTCACATTTCATAAGTACTCCAAAAATAAAACAGAACCTTCTCTGCCTCTCTTCCCCAGGAACAGAGCAGACAGAAACTGCTACTCAATTTATCTTGATTTCTTATCTTGATTAATGGCACCCCTCTGTTCTCATGAAGTTTTCAGGAACCCACGAAAACCATCTTTTACTCTACTCAGTCATACTGCCAATATCCAGTTTGTCATTATGTCTTGCATCTTCTTTATCATATTTCACATCTTTCTTGTTCCTTTTCTCCTGTATTCTCTTTCTTTTAAATAAACTCAAATGCCTTTTAGGCTTCTGTGATGCTTTCCAAATGGTCTTCTTGCTTTCTGTCTTCTGCTGTTTGTTTCACCATACTTTCTTATACATTCTTTGCACTGCTGCCAAAATCAGTGTTCTGAAATACTCTTAGGCTCATTTAGTTGCAAGGAAGAGACTCAGGTTACCTTAAGTAGTTAAGGAGTGCTTTTGGAAAACAAACATGGACATGTAGAAGAGAGCCTAGGAAAAATGAAACAAGTTGACTTCAAGAAGGAAGGAACCTATGAAGTTGGAAACAGGAGAAGATAGGTTTCACTTTAATTTATGTCAGGGCTGTGAATAGAACCCAGGGCCTTGTATATGCCAGGGAATCACTCTACCACTGAGCCACACCCAGGATGTAGGTTTTACCTTAGTTTAGTTGCTGCTTTATTATTAGTTTTTGCTTATTAATCTCTCTCTCCATCTTTTCCTCTTCTGTCTTAGAGTTTCCATTTATTCCTCATTTCTGCCTTTTGTAACTACCATGTCATTACCATGCCAACACCTTGCTTCCTGGCTTCTGTCTTATTTTATTTTTGGTTCTTCAAGATAGAGTTTCTCTGTGTGTAGCCCTGGCTTCCTGGAACTCCCATCTGTAGACCAGACTGGCTTTGAACTCACAGAGATCCACCTGTCTTTGCCTCCCAAGTACTGGGATTAAAGGTCTGTGACACCACCGCCCAGTGGCTACTGTCTTTTAATCTTCAGATCTTGAGCTAACTAGCTACTTTACATTCTAGGACTTTCTGATTTGAATGCTCATGAAACAATTTCTTTGGTTCAGTTCTTTTGATTACTTTTTTTCCCTTTTTCCTCTTCCCAGTGACTGCTAGCTAGCACTGAGTGACCGTTCCTGGCCATCCATATTGGTTGTGTAATATGTGTATGTATGTGTGTGGGACAGAATCGAGGTTAAAAGTATGGAGTCGTATGCAGGCTAGTTTCTGCAAATGGGATTGTAAGCTTGGAACACAATGTCATTGACATGATACAAATGAACATTTAGTTGCCCTTTCCAGTCGAAAGATCCTCAGTGCTTTCTTGTTGCTTTCAGGATAAAAGTTTAAGCTGTAGCATAGCAAGTCATACCTCATGTCTTCTCTAGCTTTGTTTGTTTGTTTGAGACAGGGTCTTATTGTGTAACTCTGGCTGTCCTGTAATTCGCTATGTATACCAGGGTGGCCTTGAAGTCACAGAGATCTGCCTGCCTCTGCCTCCTGAGTGCTGGGATTGTTTGTTTTTGAGGTGGTCCTACATTGTACCTCAGGCTAGCCTTGAACATGGACCCGTTCTTCTACCTCAGCGGCCCGAGCTTTTCTTCCTTTGCTGTCTCCTTTCAATTCTTTAATGCATTTTTACTGAATTTAGTTTCCTTGTCTTCATGTTCTGTTTCCTTTCAACCCTTTCCTTGATTGGCTAGTTCCTATCTGACCTTCAGGATTCAGTTCAGGTATATCTTTTCCGGGAAGCTTTCCTTTAACTCCTGGATTAAAGTGAATGTGATTTGTCTGTGACAGCTCTCTGTGGAAGTCACCTAGTTATTTGTCTGTTTTCCTTTCTAGGTCTTACTTTCTTTGGTAAAGGGGATGTATACGTGCTATATAGTAACATAGGCATTTAGATTGGAGATTTTATTTATTGTGTGTGTGCATGCCTGTGGGTGCACATGGGCCTTGTATAGGTCAGAGGACAACTTGAAGGAGTCAGTTCTTTTCTTCTACCATGTAGGTTCCTGGGGGTTAGAACTCAGGTTATCAGGTTTGGCAGCAAAGGAGCCCATTTTGCCAGCCTATTTTCATTTATTTACTTATTTAGAGACAGGGTTTAACTGTGTAGTGCAAGCTAGCCTCAAAATCACAACAATCCTGGTTTTGTCTGTCTAGTGTTAGAATTATAGGCTTGCATTTAAATACTGTAAACTTCCCACGAAATTATAACATTCTGATAAAACCATTGTAAATTAAAAATATATTTAACGCAACTAAACCTGGTAATGCCATAGGTTAGTGACACAGTAAGTACTGCTTTTATACCCTGAGAAAGTTCAGCTGTTGTAAATTGACCACCATCTACTTATAAAAAAGTACGTAGATAATAAAAGCTCAGTCAGTTCTCATCAAGTGTATATATTTATGTAACCAGTACTCGGTATCTCAAAACAGTATTGCTAGAACTCCCCAAGCTACCTTATGCCTTCTTCTAATCCTAATCCAGTTCTTAGAGGAGTTTATTTGAAATGGGATAACTTTTAACATATAGGTTTCTCTGTTTCGTTTATATGTTTTGGGTTTTTTTGAGACTGAGTTTCTTTCTTTGTGTAGCTCTGGCTTTCATGAAACTGGATTTGTAGACCAGGCTGGCCTTGGATTCAGATCCTCCTGCTTCTGCTGGGATCACAGGTGTATTCCACCACACCCAGCTTTTGAGTGTATCTTTAAATATGCATGGTAGGTAGGAATTTGATTTTGTAGAGAGAACATATATACCTTATATTATAAAAACACAGTTGCTCTATTTTTATGCAACAGAGAAACTAAAAGCACACTATACTAAAATTGTTGTACAGAAGGTTTATATTTGGAAGGATTTGTTGGTTAGAGTGGTATAAAAGATTAGATAAATTGAAGTATATTTGGTGAAAGTGGCCTATTAATTTTGATGGTGAACAGCTTAGAATAGGTAGTAAACATGCAAAGTACTTTCAGAATTGTGTTTGGCATTTGGGTTTTAATGTGAATTATGTTGTGTATTCTGGTAGTGGGGTCATCCAGGAGGCAACTGGAGTATAATTTTCCTCAGAGTGAGGAAAGGACTAGTTGTGGTGTATCTTAGACAGCTAAATTTGAAAACAACTGCTCCTTTTTTACTGCTAGCAATAATTGTTACTTTTCTTAAAGCATAAGGTATATATAGTTCTTTGAATATGTAGGTATTCTTTTAAACATACTTTCCTCTTAGTTAGGCTTTTCTGTCTGTTAATCTTAAATCCATGTTGTCTAATTAAGTAGAAAGACTATGGACTTTTTTTTGGGGACAACGGCACGGGTTTTTTTTGTGTAGACACCTGGCTGTCCTAGAACTGGAACTCAGAGGTCTGCCTGTCTCTGCCTCCCAAGTGCTAGAATCAGAGGCGTGGACCACCACTACTGGACCAAGAATATGGAAACCCCCCCCACCCCAGGGGTGTCTCTCTGTAGCCCTGGCTGTCCTAGAACTCACTCTGTAGACCAGGCTGGCCTGAACTCTGAAGAGATCCGCTTGTCTCTGCCTCCTGAGTGCTGGGATTAAAGGTCTAGGCCACTGCAGGCTGGTGGTGGGATCTTGTTATGTTGTTGCCAAGGCTGTTTACAAACCTGTGCCATAGCAGTTGGGATTACAGGTGAATGTCACAGACCCTGGCTAGAATTGAATATGTACAAGCTTTCTTCAATATATCTATCTCTTGTTATGTTTAAGAATTTCATTAGGATAAGTGACTAATCACAGTGGCTTTTTTGTTACCTTTTTTTTGGGTTGTTGTTAACAAAAGTAAATATTAAGGTAATTTACAGTCTATTTTTCAACTGTCATATTTTACAGTTCAAAATATTTGAAAGAAATGTGTTGCTGGGCATGGTGCTACACATCCCTAATCCTAGCACTTGGCAGAAAGATTGCTGCAAGTTTGAGGTCAGCCTGGTCTACACAGTGGGTTCCAGGCCAGCCAGGCATATGAAGTGAGATTCCTTCTAAAATGGGGAATGGGAAGAGGAAGGGCTTTCTTATTATCTCAGTATATGGATTAATGGGTATTGGAATGTTTTCTGAGTGAGGTATCATTATAGGATGTGTTCTGTTTGGCAGTGACAGACATTCCTTAAATCATTGACAGGTTTTAGTACTACTGCTGTTTGTAGTGTGTTAAGTATTTGTTTGAAATCTGCTTACTCTTATCGATCACCTGATAGTGGCCTGAGTATTCTTTCTATGCCTCTCTCTCTCTCTTTTAATGTAAGAGAAAGTTCTTCAGGAGACTGTAGACATCTTCATTAGTGATTTTCCATTCATTTTTTTCCTGAATAATGTTTGCAACTTTATTTTCTTCTAGTTCTTCTGCCCCCTCCCACTTTTTAAAATTATAAAAACTACTAACATTGAAAAGTTAAAATGGAAAGGGGAGAATAAAAAGGTTGAACATATCTGCAGTCTATATTCAAAGTTAGAACTATTTGCTTTCCATGCTGTGATTTACTGGATTATTCTATATATGTCTGCACGAAATGACAGATACTATGACATGTTTGCTTCAAAATACTTTGGAAAATATTTAAAAAAACTTAATTTGTGAGTGTATATGTGTAGGTATGGAGGTCAGAGGAAGCTTGTGGGAGTTGATTTTCTCCATGTGGGTCCTAGGGATGGAACTCAGGTAGCCTTGCTTGGTAGCAGGTACCTTTACCTGCTGAGCCATTTTACTGGCCCAGAAAATACTTTTTTTTTTTTTTTTTGGTTTTTCGAGACAGGGTTTCTCTGTGTAGCTTTGCGCCTTTCCTGGAACTCACTCTGTAGACCAGGCTGGCCTCGAACTCACAGAGATCCGCCTGCCTCTGCCTCCCGAGTGCTGGGATTAAAGGCGTGCGCCACCAATGCCCGGCCCAGAACATATTTTTTAAAAAATAGATAATCGCTGGGTGCCACTTGGGAGGCAGAGGCATGCGAATCTCTGTGAGTTCAAGGCCAGCCTGGTGTACAGAGTTCCAGGATGGCCAAAGCTACACAGTGAAACCCTGTCTTGAAAAACCAAAAAAAGAAGAAAAAAAAAGATATTATTTACGTTACCAGTTTACTGTTGCCCAAACTTTAGAACCTTAGAACAATAATAATTCTCCAGAAGTTAATTTATTGTGTTTGTGTTTGTGCTCTTACGGTGTGCATGTGGAGATCAGAGGACATCCACAGGGGTTGATTTTCTTCTACTGTGGGTTCTGGGGATTGAACTAAAGTTACCAAATTGAACTGAAGTGGCAAATACCTTTACTCACTGAGCCATCTTGCTGACCTTCCAGTAAAAATTTTAATTTTCAGTCTATGTAAAAATTTCAAATTAGAATTCATTTTTTTTTTTTTTTACATTTCATTTATCCCTTTTACTTGAGAACAGTTTCTCACAAGATACTGAAATGTCCTCCCCAAGATACTGACATTGCATTGAAAAGAGCAGATTATTTTGAAGAATGGCTTTTTTTCCCCCCCTAGAGTTATCTAATTGCTTCTTTGGCTCTTCTTTAATTTGTTCTTTTCTGGTCTCTATTTTTGAATTGGAGGCTGTGATGAATTTATGCTAATTTTGGGGGCAAAAATCTTTCATAGGAATTGGTATATATCATGTATGATATGTATGTATCATCCAGGCTGTGGGCCACTTGTATGAGGATAGCTATAACTTCAGTTCAGCCGAAAATTGCAAACTTAGTACATTTTCAAATTCTTTTGACAACTCCATTGATAAGGTTCTCAAGCATGAACTTTGCAGATGACAACATGATCGATGTTGCAGTGTTAAGTGATTGGACAAGCCTGAATGGAGGTGCATGGTATTAGATGTCCCACTATTAGTGATCCAAGTTTGACAGGGTTTAAGGTGGTATTGGCTATAACTTTGCATTTTAAACCTACTCTTTTTACTCCTATAATCAAGTAGACTTAACTTGTGGAAGTTATATTTCCACAACATACTGGTACTCTGTTCTTTAGTGGTTTAATAATTGTTGATTCTTTGTAGTTTCAAAATAAAATGCTTGGGGCTGGAGAGATGACTCAGAGGTTAAGAGCACATTGGTTGCCCTTCCAGAGGTCTTGAGTTCAATTCCCAGCAACCACTTGGTGGTTCACAACAATCTATGAGATCTGGTGCCCTCTTCTGGAGTGCAGATGTACCTATAGGCAGAAACTCTATTCATAGTAAATAAATAAATTTAAAAAAAAGTACTCAGCAAAGTCGAAGTTTCTTCTTCCTTCTGTCAGTAGAGTATATTTTAGTGAGGATATATTTATTGTTTGGAATACATAGTATGCTATTTTCTTGGTGTGATTGGTACCAGTTGATATGTATTAATGCCTAAGTTTTTATTTTAGGATTCATTTCTCTTTATTGACTTAATTCTATTGTTTCATTATATAAAATAGTTGCATAGTACAAATGGAGAAACCATATGGTAAGATAAACTTGGGAATCTCATTTATGTAGTGTTTTTTCTTTCAAATTCTTGTTTATACATTCAAATTAGCATACTGTATATGCTGTTTTGTACTTGATTTAAAAAATTGCATTCAGTGTGTTTCTGGAGACTGTTACTTATTGGCACATAAAGATTATCCTTCTCCCTCCCTTTAACCCTCCCTCTCTCTTCTCCCCTCCCTTACCCTCCCCTCCCCTCCTTCCTTTTCCAGACAGTCTCATAGCCCTGACTGTCCTGGAGCTCACTGTGTAGACCAGGCTGGCCTTGAACTCACAGAGATCCACCAGTCTCTGCCTCTTGAGTGCTGGGATTAAAGGTGCAGTCACCATGCCTGGCTCCTTTTTCTATTTTAGTTTTCTTTTGTTCTTTTGTTCTTTGAATTTTGAGACAGGGTCTCTGTATGTAGCCTTGGCTGTCCTGGAATGCAGAAGCCTACATGCCTTAGCCTATGGAGTGTTTGCCGGGTTTAAAGCTGTGTGCTACACTGCTAGGTTTAAAAATATTTTAAAAATTATTTTATGTGTATATATGTCTGTACTACCTGCATGCCTGGTACCCACAGAGGCCAGAAGAGGGCCTTGGGTCCTCCAAAGCTGGAGATAGAGATGGTTCCCATCTTTCCAGGCTCCTATCCCATTTTTTTTTTTTTAAAGTGGTGACATGATATTTGTGGATGTGCCATAATTTATTCAGTGCATTTTTTTTGGGGGGGGTTATTTTTTGTTTTTCCAGACAGGGTTTATTTGTGTAGCTTTAGCTGTCCTGAAACGAGCTCTGTAGACCAGGCTGGTCTTGAACTCACAGAGATAGCCTTGCCTCTGCCTCTGGAGTGCTGGGATTAAAAGTGTGTATCACCACTGCTTGGCTATTATTCTTAAGCATTTTTTT
>CABHPH010123688.1:7452-26551 GCA_902168325.1 Peromyscus nudipes
CTCCTCCTCCTCCTCCTCCTCCTCCTCCTCCTCCTCCTCCTCCTCCTTTTCTGTACTGAGTATCATCCCCAGCGTCTCACTCTTAGGATGCTATCTACCATAGATTTCTACTCCCACCCTTATAATAATTTCTGGTGTGCTTTGAAAGCCCAGAGAGGAACACAATCCACGAGAAACAACAGGATGGGTAAAGAGCGACCACAGCTGTTCAACCCACCCACCCTGAGTACCTAAAGGGCCACACTGAACAGCCGCAGACGCCTGGCAGTAGACCTGTTCACAGGAGTCAGGTCGGCATAACCCTGCTATTGCCAGAGTGACCGTGGTCACGGACTGGCCCTAGGAAAGAAACCCACTCCGCAGAGAGCATGATAGGAAGATGGGGTTACCCAGGCGGGATGGCACACCTGTTCTGTTCAGAGCAGGTGCTGGGTCCTGCGGCTGTTTCTACCACCAGGAAAGCGCATGTGACTCCCCTGAAGGAATGTCACTGGGCCTGGGCCACCCAAGGGACAGTTGGGTGGGGTAGTCTGAACAGAGCTGAAAGCTAGCCCTACTGAGCCCAACCACAGCGCCTGCACAGCCCTTTTGGTGGGCCGTTTGCCTGGGCAAGGCAGACGGCACTGCTGGGACCCAGTCCATATTACTCTAGCATAGTTCTGGTGTTCAGCGCCCTCATGGTGACACAGCATGGTCTGGGGGAGGACCATGTGCTGAGCCTCTCTGAGCATCTTATTAAAACTAGTGACATCACGCCAGGGAGGCGGGGGCCCCATGTTCCCTGACTGTCCGGGTCACGGCCATTTGGAAGAAGGCCAGGTTCTTAGATGTCCCTGAAAAAAGGACAAGTCGTCTGTCTTTGGGAATGTATTCCGAAAGCAAGTTCTAGATAGGAACACGGTGTCTGGGTTTCTGTGTGACAGGGGCTTGGCAGGACTGAGCTCTCTGGACCCCCAGCTTTGGCTCCAATCATCAGGCTGGGTCAAGAGAACTAGGCCTGTGTGAAGGAAGGTAGCAACAGGGGGGCCAGAGGGGTAAACCCTGGGAGGGAAGGGCAGCGGATGGGCAAGGGGCAGGGGGCTGCAGGCTGCACTTTATCGTGGAGTCAGTACAGGAAGAGAGAGCTCAAGCGGCCCTGGGATTTTGCCCCTGGCTATGTCTAACGAGGAGACAGCGCCACCTGCTGTTCATTTCTCACGGTTCCCGCTAGAACTACAGAAAACGGATTTCGCCAGCCAGCAGGCAGGCATGTATGTCCAGAGGAGTGGACTCTGTTTCAGACCCTTAGACCTCAGTTTAGGGGAGCTGAACTAACTATCTTTTCCTAGTTACATAAATGACAGGGCTTTAGGGAAATGGACTTCAGAAAAGTGGAGTGTAAAGTCACTTCCAGCCCCATCCCAGGCAGCTTTACCGTCCCTGAACACATCCCCTGGATGCCGAGACCATGTGGCCCCTGGAGAAGCAGATAATGGACATGCTGTTTCAGGGCTCCTAGCCACAAGGTGTGGTTCCAGTCCTGACTCTTCCTCTTCCTCACTTTGCTTCCCTCCCAAGATGTGTGGGTGAGTGAGAAGTATGCTGTCAGTCTCAAAAGAGTTAACTCTGAAGAACTCAGGCACAGAGAGAGTGAGCCCTGCCTGAAGTCACACAGCTAGAGCACACTGCAACCCACTCCACCCCACCCCCAAGGCCGTATGTGACTTTGACTCCAAATTCTTCAACCACTCAATGTTCTCTGTGTTCTGACAAGCTGCTGTGGCTTCCAGTTGGCCTGGAGGCCCTGCTTGTGGTCAGGAGATGAGCAGGTCAGTGTTCCCCTGGGAACAGCCTTTTTGCATTCCACCGGGCCAGGATCCAGGGATCCAGCCAGTGCTGGCCTGAGACCCTTATCTGGAAAGCTGCTACCGGTGGGTTTGTCCGAATCGCAGGTGGGAGCGATGGTGGATTTACCCACAGCTCAGCACCTCAAGACCGATGCTTACCGCTTCCAACCACCAAAGTGTGGAGCATCCACACCACACAGGCACGTGTCAGCTCCCATTTCAACCGTCATGATTTATGGCCCTGGAAAAATAAAGGACTCCATTCACAGGAGGCAGCCCTGCCTCTGCGAAGGAAAGAGTGCAGCTCCTCACCTAAGTCTGCTTGTCTGAACATCTGTGGCAGTTCCCAGTAAAAACCTTGGGTGACCTGGACTCTCTGGGGCTTGGCAGCATGGAGGGATCAGAAGAGCTCCAGGGTCTTTGGGACCTGCAGTGTTGTCCACAGGAGCACCCTTCCAAGAGGCAGGGGCCACAACCTAGAGGGGAGAGGGTGGAAGGATGCAGGATGGACCCAGCACAGTGGATGACCCTGACAGCCACGCCACAGACTCAAATCCATGTTTCCTCTGCTGCGGGAAGACCCAAGTCACCTCACCGGGGAGGGATGATTTTCTCTCCTGTCAAATGGCCCTGACTTGAGCCTGACACTGGAGGTAAAAGGCAACTTGGCTGAGCTCCTGGGACCTCAGCTGCCCGAGGAGGAACCTGCATCTGCAGTGATGATGATGGCTATGGTAAACCCTCTGTCTACTCTTGTGAATTCCCATTCTTTAGAGGAAATATTGATCTATACTTTAATATATGATTTATGTGTGCTTATCATTATCTGTGATGATAAGTGAAACTGCATGACTGGTTACCAAGGAAGCATACACTTGCCCTAAGTTTACTGGCGTATAACAATGTCATCTCATGAGGTTATAGGGCTGCCGCTGTGGGACCAGTGAGGGCTCCCTGCCCCCTTGGCCCGGGATCCCTTCCAAAACAGCACACCATCCTGGCAGTGCTGGATGCCTGGTCCTCTCCATAGGGCAGCCCGGCATCACCGCTGCATGGAGCTGGCCCCCAGGTGACAAGCCAAACATGGTGTGACTTTAGCCAGCTTTGGGGGAAGACTTCCGGTGGGGAGAGCTGAAGTGCTCCCTTGCCACTTAAAGTCCTTGGGAGAATAGACGAGAGCTCCCCTCGTCCCACTAGCTGCAAGGAAAGGGAGTTCAGAGTGTAAGAAAGGCGACGGGAGCAGTTATGGTGATATTTTATTTGTACTGAAATGTGATTTTATTTGTATGTTAATAAATGAAGTTGCCTGGGGGTCAGAGCTAATAGCAAGCCATAGCAGGCCGGGTGGTCTTTAATCCCAGCTCTTGGGATGCAGAGCTAGGTGGATCTCTGTGTGTTCAAGGATACAGCCAGCATGGAGACACACGCCTTTAATCTCAATACAAACCATAGAAGACCTGGAGGTCTGTACAGACGGTCAGTGATGAGGAGGTCATGTGGTTGGGTTTACAACCAATGAGAAGGCAGAATAGAAAGTCAATAAAAAGCACACACACACAGGAAGTAGGTCTCTTTCGGAGAGGTAGGACAACAGTGACAGTGAAGGGTAAGGTTTTAGCTATTGCTCTGACCTCTTGGCTTTCATCTTTGTATTGGCTCTGTGTTTCTTATTTAATAAGACGGTTACACCTACAAGCAGTACCCACTAAAGAGTGCTGAGGACCACAGGCTGGGTGTCACCTACATGTCAGCCCTTATACATGGGTCCTATGAAAGATCCACTTTGCAGAAAGGCTCTGGTATTTTGAAATTTGAAGCTGGGCGTGGTGAGAGACAGAGGCAGGCAGATCTCTGTGAGTTTGAGGTTAGCCTGGTCTATGTAGCTAGTTCTAGGCCAGCCAGTGCTATACAGAGAGACCCTGTCTCGAAACACCAAAACAGAGCCAGGAGTAGTGGCACACGTCTTTAATCCCAGCACTCTGGAAGCAGAGGCAGAGGCAGGCAGGTCTCTGAGTTTGAGGCCAGCATGGTCTACAGAGTAAGTTCCAGGACAGCCAGGGCCACATGGAGAAATCCTGTCTCAAAAAACAAAACATAAATAAATAAATAAAACTGATGTTCTCTTTATGTTCTATTTGGGATGCTAGTCATGGAGCCCAGATAAAGGTATACAAGCACAGATGCCTCCTTCATTGATTTTGCCAGAAGCTGGGGCTATGAGAACAGGAACCTCAGAGGCAGCATCACACACAGGTCAGGTGTCCAGGATCAGGGAAGGATGCATCAGGCCCAGGTGTCCGTGTCCGTGTCCGTGTGTGTGTGTGTGTGTGTGTGTGTGTGTGTGTGTGCGCGCGTGTGTGTTGGGGGAAATCAAGCCCAGATGATGGGACCCAGAGGGCAGCATCAGGCCAGGACTGGGAGGTGAGCCTGAGTGTTGGCTCCTTCTACAAAGACAGAAAACTTCATCTCAGGCCACAGAAGACCAGCAGCCCTGTGCCTTTAAATGTGTTTCCATGGGCCTGGCCATCCACAGTGCTAGGATAGATAGACTGTGAGTGTTTGTTGTGCATGCCTGATGGACAAACATGCTTCACCTAATATGACAACTAGTTTTACATCAACTGGATACAAACTGGAGTCATTTTAGAAGGGGGAACCTCAACTAAGGAAAAATCCCCACTAGATTGGCCTGTGGGCAAGTTTTTAGTGCATTTTGATTGATGACTGATGGGGTGGAGCTCACTGTAGGCAGTGCCACCCCTAGGTTGGCAGTCCTGGGTTCTACAAGCAAGCTTAGCAAGCCATGAGGGGTAAGCCAGTGAGCAGTCCTCTTCCATGAGTTCTGCATCAGCTTCTGACTTCCTTTGATGATGGACTTTTGCTTTTGGCCATGGTGTTTCATTACAGAGACAAAAACCCTAAGACACCTAAAGTGACCCCTAGGCTCAGCAACCTCTTCTCTGGCATTCTATCCTTCAAGCCACCATCTGACTCCTCAAAATGATGACTGCTGCTGCTCTGGCCTCTCCCCCTGAGGCATCTTGGTTTTTGTATTAAGTGTGGCTTCACCATGACGGCAGGACAGGGGGGATGCCACCAGCATCACCTGGAACTTTGACCCTTGTAATCCCAAACCTCATCTCCAATCCAGGGCCTAGAATCACCTAGAAGCCAGCATTGGGAGGGTCGCTGCCTTGTGGTGCCTCTGCCAGCCCACTTCATTCTGTTCCCATGTTCGTGTGTGTGTGTGTGTGTGTGTGTGTGTGTGTGTGTGTGTGCAGTTCCTAAGTATCTGCCTGTTGCTTAGTTCCCTGAGGAGCTTCTGCTAGGACCTTGCTGGACATGCTGGAACTGAGGCATCTCTCTGTGGCTCTGCAACCACTTCCTGTAAAACTCATCTCATCTACAGGAGCCTGAGCTGCTTATCAGCCACAGTCCTAACTACTTATGAGTTTTATCACTGTTATTGTATGTGTGGCTGTGAGTGTATGCTGTGTGTTCAGTACCCATGGAGGTCAGATGAGGGTGTCAGATATCAGTAGCTGAAGTTATGGGTGCTTGTGAGCTTTGTGACATGGGTGGTGGGAGCTGAACTCGTCTTCTGGAAGAGCAGAAAGGGCTCCTAACAACTGAGCATCTCTCTAGCCCCTACTGCTACATTTCTAAAAGCCTCGATATAACGGATGTTGGGAAAGCCATTGGTTTGCATCTTCCTGCATTAGCTAGTTTCTCATCACTATGAAGATGCCCAGAGGAGTTTGGCTCAGCTTCAGGTATCAGTCCAAGTCATGGCAGGAGGCTGAGGCTCTGTTCTCATCAGAACAGCCAGGATACAGGGCAGGCAAGCACACACACACATAGGAAGAGGCCAGCGTGCTGGCTAGTTTTATGTTAACCTGACACAGGTCAGGAGGGAACCTCAATTGAGAAAATGACTCCAGAAGACTGGGCGGCAGACAAGCCTACAGAACATTTTCTTAGTGACTGATATGATAGGACCCAGACCATGGTGGGTGGTGCCACCCCTGGGCTAGCGGTCCTGGGTTTTCTATGTAAGCAGGCTGAGTAAGCCATGTGGAACAAGCCACTTAGCAGCACCCCTCCACGGCCTCTACATCAGTTCCTGCCAACACTACTTTTGATGATTAACTGTTTTATCGAACTCTGAGCAAAATAAATCCTTTCCTTCCTAAGCTGATTTTGACCATGGTGTTTCATCACAGCAATAGTAATCCTAAGGCAGTCAGGGTGAGATCCAGCCCAAAGGACCAATTTCTTCTCAACAGCCCAAACCATTGGTGAAGCCACTTACCACGTGGGTGGGTACCATGGAGGGGGCCAGAAACATGCAACAATACTCACAGCATCTTTGCCACCTCAGCACCTGACAAGAGTTCTTTCTGTCCATTTTTTATTATGTGCTATACAATCACAGCAACAAAGGTTGCAATGACTTTGTCACCTGTGGCTCACCAGCCATCTGGGGAACAAGACTTGAAGGCATCCTGAGACAGGGTATGCCCTGCAGCATCCACCAGGGCTGAGACCAAGGGCACCCGGGCTTCAGTGATGATGCCACTTTACACAAATACACAAGTGGCTCAGATTGTGTGTCAACACATCTGGATTATTCTGGCCCCAAGTGACAAGAGGTCCATACCATTTGGGTGACCTGAGTGATCATTTGACTGGAATCAGGCTTGGCTGATTTTTGGGTAAGGGTCATCTCCCCATTTCCCAGCTCTGATGGACAGCTCACATAACACAGGATTTCCTGAGTTGCTCATGCCCTGCTGGTCTGCAGCGAGAGGGTAAAGACAGCTCCATGCTGCTAACCTGCAGCCGCAGTCCCACGGGGAACATCAGCTAAAAGGGACACGAAGGGCAGGCGAGGACCCAAGTGCAGGCAGAACCTTGGAAAAGCAGAGCAGGGAGAGGATGGGATGGCCAGTGGCTGTGCTGGGGAGGAGTGGGAGGGGAAGCCAGGCCAGCACAGCTCAAGGCCTGCTTCCCATGTCCACTCCTCATAGTGCCTGTGACAACTTAGAAGGGGTCACTGAACTAGCATAGTGCTCTCCCCCCCCCCCTCGGTTTATTCGAGACAGGGTTTCTCTGTAGCTTTGGAGCCTGTCCTGGAACTCGCTCTGTAGACCAGGCTGGCCTTGAACTCATAGAAATCCACCTGTCTCTGCCTCCTGAGTGCTGGGATTAAAGGTGTGCACCACCATCGCCTGGCTCTAGCACAGTTTTCTAAGGCTGGGTCCCTGCAAGGAGACATGTGTCACAGATTTTTTTTTTCTTTAATATGTGAACAAGGCTGGGTCGTGGTGGCTCACGCCTTTAATCCCCACACTCTGGAGGCAGAGGCAGGCATATCTCTGTGAGCTCAAGTCCATCCTGGGCTACAGAGTGAGTTCCCTGTCTCAAAAAAACAAATAAACGAACAAGCAAACAAAAAGTATGGGAACAAGCCCTGCCCTTCTGGGGCAAAGGACAATGTTAATGGACAATGTGGAAGACCGAATGGTAAAAATAAGGAACTTCTCAGGCACGCACATTTGAATGAATCAAACTCTCTACCTAAATGCTATTTTGACTTTCTGCCTAGGATCCACGGCACAAGTGCTACCCCTCCTCCTTCCCATCCTCCCTAGGGACAGTGAAGCCCTAAGCCGGTTGACTCACAGCTGTGCAGCAGGTAGACATGATCACACAAGTGCACACTGTGGTGTTTCTGTGCTCTCCTCTCCTGTTCTGCTGGACTGGGGGTCTGCAATGATCACAAGGACAGCCTTCTGGCTCTGCTGCCTGCCCTCGATCCCTGCCCTGGCCTCTTCTCTGCGGGCCTCTGTTACTTTCTCTCCTATCCTAAATCAGGTCTCCATTCTCTACCCCTTGTCCCTGCTGCTCAGTCCCTAAACCTTCTGCACCAGAGAACATCACATGGACTTCACAACCGGAACTGGAATGGGTCAGAATGAGTAAGAGCTCGCAGGATCCTGAGAGTTGGGCTGTGTTGCTTGCTACACATCCCCACCCATCAGGAAAGTTTAGCTCTTCCCAGAAAGACAGCATAGGCCTCACAGAGCAGCAGGCTACCATCAATGGCAAACTGTCACATGCCAGAGACATCCCAACAACAGAGAGGGCATGGCTCTTCCACTGAGGGCTGCTCACCAGGTCACGTATCCCTCTGCTGCCCCAGTGCCACCCTCAAGGTGTTGGCACCTAGATGTAGGCCCTGAAGGCGGGAGGCAGCCTGCTGGGCAGCAGCTGAGTCTGCATAGTGTAGAATGGCCCTATGCTGGGGCCCCTGCCAGGTAAGCCTCAAGGGCACTGCCCCCAGCTCCTGGAGTGCTCTCTTCAGCTCACGTACACGAGCATTGTAGGGCAGGTTTTCCACACGCACAGTGGCAGCTAGTTGGTTGTCCACCCCCTGCAGGGGGCTATGGGACCTTCCTAGGGCATCTGCTTGTGACTGTGGTATATCCCGGGGTCTCCTGATAGTGCTTGGAGCTGGGCACAGGCTGTCAGGCTCAGCTTGAAGAGCAACATCCTTCCCGGCCCGCTTCTCTCGCTCACGGAGGCTCCTGAGTACTGGGATTTTCGTAAGCATCTCACAACTGACCTGAAAAAGACAGTGACCGCAGTTGGTCTTGGGGTGTCCAGGGAGTAGTCACACCAAGGCCACACCCACACACTCAGGAGGAATTCTGGCAATGTAGCACACCATACGGCTGAAAGGATGCTGAAGGGCCCAGCGCAGTCTTTGGGGAGGTAAGACTCCACTGCGTGTTTCATTTTATTTATTTCTGTGATGCTGGGGGTGAAGCACAGGGCCTCACATAGGCTGGACAAGCATTCAACCACTGCGCCATAGCCCAGCCATTTCTCTTTATTTTGAGACAAGGCTTCACCATACTGTCTAGGCTTGTCTGGATGTCAAGCGTGCCATCCTCCTGCCTCAGCATCCACAGTGCCTGGATGATAAGCCTGCAATACCAGGCCAGGCCTAGATTCCATTCCTTAACAGAAAGTCACCAGCCTATAGCTCTGACCCCACAGCAGTCTAAATGAAATCCTGATATCCTGAAGCTGCCCAGGTTGTCCCTTCATGTGCCACAGTGAGGGTGGACTGGGCCTCCATCTTCCTGGAGGAAAATGCTGGGGTTCCTTTGTGGGCCATTTACTCCGAAGAGACTCCTGCAGTCAGTGGTATTAACACGGGCCACAGAGGGCAATCCCAGCCTACCTCCAAGAGAGTGAGGGCTCCTATGGTACCTGCAGCTGGGATGGGTCCTTTACATGGCCAGGAGCATCTCTTGGGTGAAACTGAGGCCTTGCCATACACACAGTCAGGCAGGTACGACACTGAGTGTGACTCATGTAGCACTCTCTAGCAGTGGGGCACCAAGTTGCTAAATGAACAGCTTGTTGAGCTCAGTGTCAGCCTGGGGCTTTTGCACAGGCCACCTGTGGTCCTGCCGAGTTGGTGTAGTTGGTCACCAACATCCCAACCACCTGCAGAGGCATTGGAAAGCAGATCAGCATGTGGGCACAGTGTGCCTTGGAGGAAGAGCCGGGGGCCTGATCCGCGTGCACAGACACGGCTGGAAGCATGTGGACCATCGCAGCCAGGTTGCCAGTGGGCTGCCTGGCCTGAGCTGGCAGATCAGCCTGACAGCAGAGCTGCAGTGGGTAATGAAGCAGACTTGTTCAGTCCTTTCTGACACGTCTCATCCATCAGAGACAATCTCTTCTTTAATTTTGGGGGCACAATTGGTGAACAAGCAGTTACTGAACTGAGGGAACTGCTGCGGCTCCATGGAGGGTTTCTTGGTTTTTTTGTTTGTTTGCTTGTTTTGTTTGTTTTTGTAGTTGTTGCTGCTTTTTTTTTTTTTCTGGGGGTGGGGTGGGATTCTCACTATATAGCTCTGGCTATCCAGGAACTCACCCTGGAAACCAGGCTGGCCTTGAACTCACAGAGATCCACCTGCTTCTGCCTCCCCAGTGCTGGGGTTTAAGGCGTGCACCACTACGCCCAGCTCAAGGCAGGGTCTTTACAGTGCACACATCAGATCAGCACTCAGGCTCTGGGGTGGCTTTCCTATGAAGCCAAGCAGCACAGGAGCTGCGATGATGGCCTCTCCTGATGCTCAGGCTACCATGGAGCCAGGCGTCACTCCTTTCTGGAACAGCCTGTTTTGAGTAGGGAGTGATGACACCCAGCATGGGGTGGTTCACTTCTCCACAAGTCCCAAGCACACTGGCACTGCCATTTTCCAGCTGCTTACATTTGGGCTAG
Organism: Peromyscus nudipes; assembly: GCA_902168325.1. Taxonomy (NCBI): domain Eukaryota; kingdom Metazoa; phylum Chordata; class Mammalia; order Rodentia; family Cricetidae; genus Peromyscus; species Peromyscus nudipes. The sequence continues at coordinate 17,584 of CABHPH010123688.1, forward strand.
CAGAACGGGGTTGGCGCCACTGCCCAGGCTGACAGGGCATTCTGTTTTTCCTAGCTGGCAATTAGGAACGGTCATTATGCTTTGTCAACGTGCCGCATGAAATGAAAATTCTACTTGTTAATTAAACAGAAAACAACATTTTTATGTTCTAAAACTAACCATTCCAGCCTCCAAAAATTATAACTCAGATTTGATTTTCATGTGTCAATCACCTAGAAGTCTGCAATCCCTTGTGGGGGCTGGCACTGTAGGCTTGTACTCCTCGCTACTTGAGAGGCCCAGGCAGTGAACCCTGCCTCCAAATAACAATCAGCAAAGGACTGGGAGGTAGCTCAGGAGCAGGGTGCTTACCCAGCACCACAAGGCTCTAAGTCCAACCCCACAGAACTGCAAAAGCAAGAAAAAATAAAAATCTCCAGGGCATGGTGGCACACACCCTAAGGAATGATATCCAAGGCTGACCTCTGGCCTCCACACACGCACACATGAACACAAATGCGCACACGTACGTACGTGTACACACACACACACACACACACACACACACACACACAGAGAAAAACACTACCATGAGAGCCACCACAGTAGGCCATGCCAGCCAGCCACAGTAATGACCCACCTTGGACCAGATGATCCCTGTTGGCTTTGGGCGAACACAGCCTGTAGCAATGACCCTGGTGGGAGTGATGATGTAGTCGACGGTGAGATCGTGGTCCTCCAGAAGAGCCTCAGGGATGTCAACGACCTGGACAGGGTAAGGCGATGACTAGTCAGGTTACAGCAGGGCCCCGAAGGAACTAAGCAACTGGAGAGACGATCTTCAGTGCCTCATCAATCAATACCTCTCACAGCATGATGAAGAATAGGTATTGTGGAATATTACTCTAACTATGTAAAATGTGTTACATTTGTATATACTGTAACTAGGCAAAGCTGTGTTACATTTGTTTAACAATGTAAAGGTGTGTTGCCGTTTCACCCTGCCTGCCTAAGGTGCCTGATTCGTCTAATAAAAAGGTGAACAGCCAATAGCTAGGCAGAGGGACAGATGGGGCAGAGAGAACAAGTAGGAGGAGGGATCCAGGCTCAAGAGGAGAGCGAAGAGAGAACAATGGAGAAAGAGAGGGAGATGCCTGTGGCCGGCCAGCCAGACACAGAAGAAGCAGGAACCGTAGGACACACAGAATGAAAGAAAGGTGAAACTAAGTTATAAGAGCTAGTGCGACAGGCATAAGCTAAGGCTGAGCACTCCTGACTGATGATAGGTCTTCGTGTCAGGATTTGGGGGCCGGCAGTCTGAGAAAGCCTGCTACAAACAGGTGTCTCTCCCACCCTCCCTCTCCTGGAGCGGCGGAGAGAGGTCCCAATGACACATCTGCAGGACATACCTGGCAGTCATGGACAATGGTGACGACCGGGGTCCCTTCGTGGACAGCTCCCATCGACACCATCATGGCATATTCAAGATCGGCATAGCCTTCTCCCTTCCCGATTCGCCAGCCTAAGAGACAAGGCGGGGCACAGCAGAAGTGGGTTCCTGTCAGGCCTCTGTGGAAAGGACGGGATCTAGTGTTCCTGTTGTCCACAGCCACCCACAAGCAGCCCTGGAACACGAATCCACGGGCACCAAACAAAGTGCACAGTGAGTAGGTGAGTCTCAGAGGCCACAGGGGGTCAAGCTCGCACTGGTGTGCCTGTCTTGTCAGCAAGACCCAGTGACAGCGGCCAGGTGCTGCGGCCCAGCTGCAATCAGCACTCGGAGGCTAAGGTAGAAGGAGAGAGCTAGTCAAGTTCTGAAATCCAAACCAAGCCACGAAAGGTCAGCGTGTGAAGACACAGAAGAGAGGTCTACTCCGAAGGGCAGGTGTAGAACTACCTGCCTTAGGAAGAGAAGCCAGATGCAAAGAGGCCAGGCTCAGCGGGGCTGTATGGTCACAGGCCTATGCAGGCAGAAATACAAAGGACCACAGCAGTCAGCAAGCAGGAACAGTCTCTGGCTCCCAGTGCACCTGGGTTCTCCTCGCCTGGAGTCTTGGTACCATCACAGCATCACCCCAGGAGGAAGCACACCACCAAGATGCCTCTCTAAGATAGGCCTGCCTGAGCTCCTCTGACGGAAATGCGCATGCGAAGGAACAAGACAAAGACAATGGGACAGAAGGGCAGCAGACAGTATGTGCAGCCCACACAGCAGGGTGAGCTGAGAGGAGGTCAAAAGGCGGGCAGGAGGCCCTACTTTTAGTTAGTGTCAACTGTCAACTTGACAGAGTCAAGCATCACCAGGGAAACAGGCCTCCGAAAACGCCTGTGAGGATTATCCAGACTGCATTAGTTGAGGTGCAAGACTCACTCACTATTCTATGGTTCTCATGAGATTCTGGACTGACTAGAACAGGACTATACAAGTGACCAGTGCAGTGGCCAAGGTCAGGCACGCAGAGCCGAATGGCTGTCAAGGGGAGAGTGCACAGGGCAGGTTTCAGGAACACCGACCGACCGGCCGGCCGGAACAGCCTGTCTCCAGCTTACCTTTCTCAGACACAGCAACAGATCCCACCACAATTAAATCCACGAGGACACTGGAATCCAAGCTCACAGGGACACTGAAGTTCCGCACACCCTATAAAGGGAAATGGGAGGCTGAGCTCATGGTCTCAGAGCAGTCAGAGTGGATGTGACTCCCACACTACCCTACAGGGGGCAGTATCCTAGGACAGCCAGTTCCAGGAACAATTTGAAGATGTATCTTCTACAACTCCTATCCTAGGAAGATGGCCAGAGGGAACTAACCACACAAAGTCACAGAACACTAATGCCAAAAGAGCAACATAGGTAGAATCAGATGGGAGCCACACACAACCAGGCCAGACCCTGCTACGTCACAGGAGCTTCATGGCACAAGCACACCAGGATGAAGGTTAGAAACAAGGACGCAGGAGGTTATGCACCTTAAGCTAGACATGGTCAGTACTCCTGTGTGGCCACAGCTTCATGCAAGGCACTCTTGCTCCTGCATATGTACCCCAAGTACACACACTCATCCTGATGATCAGAGGCCTGTACACAAAGTGTGAAGGGACTGCACCTGTGTAGCCAGTCAGAGACCCGGGAAGTCCTTTCTGGGATCAGTGCACAGCCAGGATGGGTCTCCCTGGAGCACATCACAGTGCATGCCTGAAGCATCCACCCTGTTGGAGTCTTGTACTATCCCTCTCAGTGGCCATGAAAATAGGTTTCTCACTGCCTGAGTTGGGGCCCAGGACTGACCACTGCCCTGTCTCTGAGAATCCTGAGCTGTGGGCTTGGGATTGACCAGAACTATGGCTTTATCTTACTTTTCATCTTTTTCCTTTTTCTATTTCCTTCAGTGCTGGGATGGAATCTGGGGCCTCACACATGCTGGGGAAGGGCTCTAGTGAGCTGAATTCCACCTCATCCCAATATATTTTAATATTTATTTATTTATTTTTATTATTATTATTTTTTTAATTCAGAGCTGAGGACCGAACCCAGGGCCTTGTGCTTGCTAGGCAAGCACTTTACCACTGAGCTAAATCCCCAATCCCTTAATATTTATTTTGAAATGAAGTCCTGCTATAATGCCAAGGCAGGTATGGATCAGCAGCCCACCTACCCCAGCTTCCCAGGAGGCTGATTCCAAATGTGCACCACCAAACCCAGCCCTCCCTAACTTGATCCTCTACACACACACATATTTTATCTTTATAGCATACTGTATTTTTGTAAGCCATAGCCAATTCTATTTTTTTCAATAAGAAAAGTTATCAAAAAATAAAAAGTCATTCAACCTCAAGGTAAAATCCCTTTACAAGGGATAAGTAAAATGACATGTGGTTTATGGTTCTTAAAAACCAAAACAAACAAAAGAAAAAGTATCAAATATTTTTTAACGTAAGATGCAAATCCTGGTCCTCTAACACATCAATGAATTTACAGACTCCAGTTTAGCTGGACTGTGACGTGTCTGATGACCTGCAATCATGCTCCTGTCAACAGTTACAACTGACAGGCACTTTGCAGCCTGCTCGGCAAAGAGGGCCCATCCTGCCCTCCACTGCATCATCTAAACAGGTGGGAGCAAGCACAAGTGCACAGCACCAAATCTACCACAAGAGGGCACCAGAGTGCCTGATGCTGGGTCTCACCAGCTCTTGAACAAGCACTTCTAACTAGCCAAACCATCTATTCAAATATCTACTGCATGGGCAGAACTGCTGACTACTTTAACACTGCTCTAGTGGCTTTGTGTAAACTCCACGGTGTTCTACTTTACAGTAAGCTGACTCACGAGGACGGTCCCCCAGGAAGGGCTTCTAGCACTCACCTGGGAGGTGGCACATTTCCTCAGTATGTCTTTAGTGGCTCCAGGAGGTGGTGTGATCTTATTAAACAGCCCTGTCCTCAGTCGTGGTGTTGGGACCAGCAGAGTCTTTTTGCTCTTTGAGGGAAAAGACAATCAATTACACAGCAAATGCATGGTTTCCCCAGGAAGAAAGGGAATCTCAACTAAGGAACCTGAGCACACCTGGGCCACTGGGGGACTGCTGGTGACAGTAGTGTCCATCCTCAGTGTCCCCTCCCATCAGCAATGGCTCCTGATGCTCCTTGCTGTCCTCACTGCTGTGTGGGGTGTCACTCAAGTTCAAACACCATCTCACTGCCTGGGAAGTGAGGCTGACACTTCTGTGCCTCCAGGAAGCCTCCTTGAATCTCATGGGCCAGATCCTGCTCAGCTGAGAGCACCAGAGTAGGAGTTCCACACCACTGTTCCTCTCAGCACAAAAGCCTTATGACCTTCCTTAGTGCACAGTGTGGAAGGTGTCCTGCGTAGCTGAGGCTTCTGCCACGTAATGTGACAGCAATGGGGGACCAGCAAGTCACTCCACAGCATCTAGCAGTCCCAGGCTGGTTTCCAAAGCCCCTGTGCCTGACATTCAGTGCCAAAAGCAGCAGCAGACTTGGTTCGGCAAAGCTATGTCAGTCATCACATTACATTAACTGTGTCGTTCAATGATACCTTTGTGGCTCTGCCTGTATTCACTTTATCTGCTTTCGTTATTATAATTGATTAAGAGCTATGAGCATTAAAATGCACACCAAGCTCTCTTCTCATACTAAATGAGATGATATAAAGTAGTTTGAATCAATGCGGGGGTGCTCTCTTTTCTTTGAGAAGTAGTCTATACATTTGTTTGTTTTGGTTTTCAAGACAGGGTTTCTCTGTGTTGCGCTAGTTGTCCTGGAACTCACTTTGTAGACCAGGCTGCCTTCCAAGTGCTGGGATTAAAGGTGTGTACCACTACCACCTAACTACCACCTAAGACAGCATTATATTTATAACTGAGTTTTTTGTTTCAAGGAATTAGAACATTACAAATTAAAATTGCAGTCACAGCATTTTACCTAGATACATTGCACGCACTCAGCAGTCACCTGGAGTGAGCCCTCATGACTGAGGGCAGCTCGGGAACGTGGAGTTACCTGCAGTGCCAGCAACCGGACACCTTCCAGGGGCTTATCAGGGTCCACTTTCACTTCCTGTGTCCCAGCAAAGACTTCCAGATCTTTGATGCTTTGGCAAGCCAGGTAAGACCCCTAGTTAGGCAAAGACAGTGCTGTACTCACCTCCAGCACGAGGAAGCGGGCATTTCTCTGAGGAGCATCAGGATTGACTTTAATGGTTCTCGCCACACTGAAAGCATGCAGGTGTGGGAAATGTTCTGCAGCACGAGAAGCACCCTGTGTGAACGTGACTACATGTCACCGTGAGGACACGGGCCAGCTACAGCTTAGGGATCACAGCCCAGCATCTACCCAGATACAGGAGCCCACATTCTTCCAAGGAGACAACTCAGAAAGAGCACAGAATGGAAAGGAACTAACCCAGAACTCAGCTTTTTGTTTGTTTTTTATTTTTTAAAGATTTGGGCTAGAGAGATGGCTCAGAGGTTAAGAGCACTGGCTGCCCTTCCAGAGGTCCTGAGTTCAATTCTCAGCAACCACATGGTGGCTTACAACTATCTGTAATGAGATCTGGTGCCCTCTTCTGGCCTGCAGTCATACATGCTGTATACATAGTACATAAATTAATCTTTAACAAAAAAAGATTTATTTATTTTATATGTATGTGTGCTTTATCGACTTCATGCCTCTGGACTGAACTCAGGACCCCTGGAAGAGCAGCCAGTGCTCTTAACCACTGAGCCATCTCTCTAGCCCCAGAACTTAGTTTTTAAGGAAAGAAAACTCTAAAAAACACAAACCCCAAGAGCAGAGTCTGAGGGGTTGCCACAGAACAGAGCTCTTGTAAGCACCACCCAGTCAAGCAGTAGGATGACCTCCTTCGCCAGCTTCATTCACTCCAGAGACCATGAGCTCATCCTGAGCTTCCTGTGCCCTCTTCTCTGCACTCCGTGTCCATCTGTCTCCCACAAAGCATAGAAACAACTAACACCACAGGGAGGGATGGTCTCCAGGGGCCCTGCAGTCTGAAGCCAGTTCATCCAGAACCAGAGCTAGGCCAGTGTAGGGAGAAGGTCCAGGCAACATGGGGCGCTGGTGGGCACCAGGTCCTAGGCCAACCAGGGCCTAGGTCTATCTTCACAAAGCACTTCAGTTCTCTTCAAAAAGATGAAGCAAAGACCCACAAACCATTTATGCTGCATGCCCACCCCCTCCAATCTCTCTGTCTGTCTGCCTCTCTGAGACAGGGTCTCATGTAGCCCAGTCAGACTTTCAACTCACAATGTAGCTGTGGATGACCTTAAACTCCTGATCCTCCTCCTCTGTCTTCCCAGTGCTGGGATAGCCAGCCTGAACCAGGACCTGGCTTACATTGCCTCTTTCAGGCAAACTATTTTCCATGCAAACTATCAGCAATAGTCATCTTAGGTTAACTTATATGTTGAACAGTAAAGAAACCGAGGCCCGGGTTAGGGATTCAGCTCAGTGGTAGAGCGCTTGCCTAGCAAGCACAAGGCCCTGGGTTCAGTTCTCAGTTGGGGGTGGGGGGGTGGGGACAAAGAAACTGAGGCCCAGGGCTTCGGGTCACATGATGCTTCTCTGGGCACTAAAGGCTGGGCTTCCTTCTGGGGGTTCCATAAGCCCCTCCATAAGTGGCTGAGGGAGGCCAGCTCTGTGAAAAGCACTGGTAGCACCTACAGTCTAACCCCTCCACATCCACAGAGAGGCTGTGCCCCATTGGGTGACAGAGGGAATGTGTCAAAACACAGAGTCCTCCAAGCCCTCTTCTGCCTCTGCTCACTGTGCCTCTAAAATCAATCCTAGCAGAAAGCAGAAGGGCTGTGTCACTGACTTGACTCTCCCAGGGAAAGCCTGATCCCCTTCTAACAACACCAGGAACACTTCTGTACCTTAAAGTTGGGAATCCTGTGATGAACAGGTCTGGGAAAGTCAGCTAAATCATGTGATTCCATATAGTCCCAAATTTGTTCACGGATGCCTTGCTTGGAGACACCTATGACAAAAAAGGTCTGTGACTTACTGATGAAAAGCAATCCCACAGTGTATACACCCACTTGTATACCTGTCCTTGTGACAACACCCGCACAGGCGTTTGTGTCCACACCAGACCAGCTTAAGGAGCCAAGTCTCTCTTCAGGGCAATGGAAATATTAGTTTCCCCTCAAGCTCCCTCACCAGTTGAGAAGAGCTCCTACTCAGCCTCCATTTCTGCCGGGCAACGGGAGCATGCTGTAAGGCATAGCTGTGAAGTCATTTGTATTTTCTCTGCAGCACTAGGGGCTCCAGCATGAAGCACCCTACTGATGAGCTACACACCTTTTTGAGGAAGGGTGTCACTCTGTTGCACAGACGGGCCTTGAACCTCAAGTGCTCTTGCTTCAGCCTCCCAAGTAGCAAGAGGTACGAGTGTGTACCACCGGGTTTGGCTAGACTGTAGTCTTTTTAATTATTTAGTGGTGCAGTGGGTCAAATTCAGGGCTTTAAGTGCATTAAGCAAGCACACTATCACTGAGCCACACCCCCAACCTATCCTTTTAAATTGTTAAACCTCACAAGACTGGTGTGTAGAAAGCATATTTGTCTTTTTTTTTTTTTCCGAGCCGAGTTTCTCTGTAGCTTTGGTTCCTGTCCTGTATCTCGCTCTGTAGACCAGGCTGGCCTTGAACTCACCGAGATCCACCTGGCTCTGCCTCCCTAGTGCTGGCATTAAAGGCGTGTGCCACCACCGCCCGTTGTCTTTATTATTTATGTGTGTCTGCGTTTGTTTACGAGTTTATGTGCATAACCAGCAACTGCAGGAGGGTGGGGGCATGCAGGTGCCAACGGAGGCCAGGGGCCAGAGGTCACTGGGTCCCTTCCCTTGGAATTGGAATTGTGAGCTACCTCATATGCTTGCTGGGACTGAACTCCAGTCCTCTGTAAGGGCAACAAGCGCTCTTGACCCAGAGCTCTCTCCAGCCCCAACTTTGTAAACTCTGTGGCATCATAGCGTTTGCAAGGGCAGATTCCAGATTGGCAAGTGGATGCATTCCAAACTTTCGCTGCTTGGTACATATGCTTCCTCGTTTAAAATGCTTTGTAGCGTAGGGCAGTAAATTCGCTGCGCGGGTACTCGACGCTGAATGATCCCACCTCCCATCCTCACCCCCGCTCTGGCTAATTTAAACGTGTCTAACCCCACCGGGTGAGGGTCGGACTGATTCTCCCTCGCGGCTGTCAGCCTGGGCATCACAGCCCTAACAGGCCGAGTCGCACCCTCCACACGCCACATTCGGGCCACGGGGACTTCTGTGCCGTCCCAGCCTCGGTTTCCCCCACGGCCCTCTGCGTTCCTCACCCGTCAGTGCCTCCATGGCCAACAAACGTCACAGCGCGACGCCTCTCGCCGCTCAAGCTGGCGCTTTCAGTGACGTCAATGGCCTGCGCTTCGAACCGCGCCTGCGCACTAAGGCTAGATGGGCTC
>CABHPH010123696.1:0-24398 GCA_902168325.1 Peromyscus nudipes
AGAGAGAGAGAGAGAGAGAGAGAGAGAGAGAGAGAGAGAGAGAACTGCCAGACAAGTCAACTACCTTCACCCTCCCTGGATACCCACACCCAGTCCATCCACCGTTCCACATAAAGAAAGATGTGTGTCTCCCCTTGGGCTTGGGAATGAGAAGGTGCTACAACTGAAATGCACACCTATATGCGTAGATCGTCGTTAGATGGAAAAAGAGCAATTTGCAAAATAACGCAAATAGGGAAGGCACCAGATGTTAAGGAAAAGACTTATTGCTAAGCACACACTGGGATCTTAGACCAGGACCTAGGCACTTTATGTACATAGTTTTATAATAAGCATATTCTAGGTACTAATGCCATCTTTATTTATAAAAAAATGTAACTATGGAAACAGAAATTTTGAGTAACTACAAGATCTAAGCAATCTACCAATTTATACAGATTGAACAGTGAAGATAAGTCCCTGTTTAACCATATTGCCATGGCAATACATTGCTTAACTTCTATGCAAATAAACCTGAAAGTGGTTTATTAACTGAATGATTATCTAGAAAACATATATAAATAAATATAACGTTTTATAGCAGTTAATAATCACCACTACCACAAAAGATATGAAAAATGTGTAAGAGCTGGAGAGATGGCTCAGTGGTTAAGAGTGCTTGTTGTACAGCCATAAGGAACTGAGTTCAGGTCCTAGCACCCACATAACAAACCAAGGTCTCATATACCTGCAACACCAACCCTGTGGGGTCAGAGACAGGAGGATTGCTGGAGCTTGATGGCTATCAGACAAATTTTTTAAAAAAAATATGAATTTTTTTTAAATTCTGGGAGAGACTCTGCCTCAGAGGAATAGGAGAGAATGAGAGATGAGAACACCCAAAGCTCTCTTCAGCCCTCCATGTACGGGCACATGCACCTGCGCATACAAGGCACACACAAACACAGTAACATGTAATATAAAGACACTGCCAGGTAATAAATGGAAAAGGCTATTAAAATCTCTCTCTCCTTAAAGAAAAGAGGCAAACAAATAATTCCACGAACCGTATGATGACAGCAGCTCATCTCTTTGTCTTCCTTCCTAATAGTAAAAGCACAACCAGGATTGGTGGCATGTGCCTATAATCCTAAAACGACTTCGGAGCCTGAGGCAGGAAGACTTTAGAATTCGAAGCCAGCCTGGGCTTCATACTGAGGGCCAGTCTCAAAAAAAAGAAAAAAGAAGAAAAGAAAAAAGAAAAGAAAAGAAAAGAAAAGAAAAGAAAAGAAAAGAAAAGAAGAGAAAAAGCAGGAAAATGCTGATGAAAATAAATGGGCTTAAATTTTAAATAATTTTGAAACTGTATTTTACATAGGAGCAGACTAATGAGGAGTAGGAAAAATGGGATCAGTACACTTTGTTATTCATTCACTTCCTCATTAACAGAACTATTATTTTAATTGGCTGCATTTGAAGGGAAACCTTATGCTGGCTGGCCACTTCTCACACACACACACACACACACAGAGAGAGAGAGAGAGAGAGAGAGAGAGAGAGAGAGAGTTCCAGTCTCATCTTGCCAGCTCTAAAGGATATGAGACACATAAGTAGAAGAAAAGGAGCTTGTACACGGCCATACCAAACATTTCAAGATCGGTGCCTAGAAAAACATGTCTATCGTCGCCGGCTACATGCCACCATCAAGACTGATCCTATAGTCCTCATTGGATTACAAAGGAAACTGATGGCACCATCCTTCCAGCATCTAGAACAGGAAGCGAATCTGAGTTCACAGCTGCAGAGGGGTTTGCCAGCTGCCCTCAAAGCCCACATGTTCCATGTCCAAGCCTCCACTTGGATCCTCCTCATGGACACTGAAAACATTCTTTTTTTCCCCTCTCTCCAAAGGAGTCAACATATATGTCACCCAGTCTCTACTTTCAACTCCTATCCACATGCTGCTCAATCTTTGCCTGCCAATCCTCCCAGAGCTCAAACTGCCCCTGTACCTCTCAGCTAACTTACACGACGGGTTCTTTTAGCCAACCCCTCCCCCTGGAGCACATTAGAAATGTGATCTGCTTTTAAAAGTTCCCCCAAACCAATTACTTTACCTAACAACTTTTTGGTACTAAGCCCCTCCCCTGACTGCTATTATAAATAAGAAACAGAAAAAAAAAAGGGAAAATGTTGATGCTCTGTACATTCACGGATGAGGATGCAATCATGTCTCCTCCGCCTAGCACGTGGGCTCTGTGAGGACCCTGCCTTCCAGTGACTGCTGTTAGGAATTGTGCTTTGCCCTCATCTGGTGGTTTTCCTCACAGTGTGAATCATGTCTCTGCTTGTATAAAATTCACACAGGTTTGTGGTAGACTTTCTAAAATGTGATTTGAAAACCTGAAGTAGAAAATATACACGACTTGAGAGAATAAATCCAGCACCTAACTCCCCGGCTTCATTGTTTTTCTCTCCCCTATATTTCCCTACTCTTTCTCGTTCTTTGAAAATATATTTATTTAGTTATATTTTTAACTGGTTTCACAGTCTCTTAGGGTAGAAGCTAAAATACAGAAGCAAGTAAATACAGGAAAATAAAGAGTAGAGGCTTGTGATAACTCCAAGAATCTGCTGTCTTTGAATATCTTTCTTCCTGAAATATGTCCATTACAGAATATGAGAAAATGTGGGGAACAGAAGGCTCTGAAACTCTGATTCATTTCAAAATTAATAAACATTTATTATCTGAACTCACATTCCCTTTTTGAAAGAAAATGACCTGTAACACAGAAGACGCCAGTTAAGTTGTTTTTAATTTGCTGGTGACTGACAAGGCAGGCCAAGAGGGTTCTCACTTTCTCTGTGGAAGGGACTTCGGAACAGCTGCTCGAATACAGATTAATGGTCCATATATTCGAGTCTCTTGTTGCTGATCAGCTGATAAGGCACATAATTGTCCTTAACAATTGGACATAATTTATTCCTGCCTCAGGTGGCTGTTACCTTCAGCAATTAAAACATAGTGACTGATTGGGCCCTTGTTGCATTACCCTCACAATTTAGCTGAATCGGCTAGTCTTACATGCAGTAAACAGCCCATCTACTGGAAGGCAGCTATCTGCACATGCTTAGCTTCAGCTCAGAAAGAGTCCTTCTTGTCTCATGGAAATCTGGCCAACTTTGTAAAAATGATGCTCTACCCAAGTTTGGTGATGTGCCCTTTCACCGCAAAGTTAAAGTACACCACCATTTCCAAAAATATGTCTTGGTGATGTTAGAAAGCCATTGTCACACCTACACTTAGCATGCAAGTTCATGGATATCTTACTTTGCTTTCTATTGATAGGATAAAGACCATGACCAAAAAAGTAACATGGAAAGAAGAGGGCTTATTTCGTCTGACTCTTGCAATCCATCACGAGGCGGCATCAAGCAAGCAACTTGGAGACAAGAACTGAAGCAGAGACCATGGAAGAACACTACTTACCGCCTTGCTCCTCAGAGTTCCCTCATATTGCTTTCCTGCAGCACCCAGGATCACCTGTACAGGGGTCGGCACTGCCCACAGTGGACTGGATCCTCTCACATCAATCATTAACCAAGAAAATGCCTCCACAGACTTGCCTACAGGCCAATCTAATGGAGGAGGCATTTTCTCAATTGAGGTTCCCTCTTCCTAGATGATCCCAGCTTGTGTCAAGTTGAAAAAAACAACACCAACAACAATTAACCGGCACAATGAGCATAAGAACGTGATGTCAGGGCGACAGTGATAACATGGCATGCTGGACTGTACCCCAAGTACACGCCACCCTAGGAAGCACTTCAATGCGCCATCAGTAGGGTGTCTTGAACTGCCATTCTGCTCCACACAGAATGATGGGAATTGTTTTGTGGTTGCTATTTGTCTGTCTGTCTCCTTGGTTGTTTAGTTGATTGGGATCATTGTTGTTTTGTTTGTTTAGGGCTTATTGTGTTTGCGTTAAATTTTTACTTTTTATTTTTATTTTTACGTGAATGTATGTGTTTATAAGGGGTTTATGTATGCCACATTGGTGCAGGAGTCTGAGGAGCCTAGAAGAGGTGTTATGCCCCGGTACTGGAGTCACAGACAGTTGTGAGCCCCACCTGGGTGCTGGGAACCAGACCACAGTTCTCCTTAAGAGCCCTATGGGCTCTTGGCCTCTGAGTCACCACTCTCGCTTCTGTTTATTTGTTTTTGAGAGAGTGTCTCAAGTAGAGAGTGTCTCAAGTAGAGAGTGTCTCAAGTAGAGAGTGTCTCAAGTAGCCCAGGCTAGGCCAGAGCTTACTATGCAGCTGAGGATGGTCTTCAAACCTCAGTCCTCCTGCCTCTGCCTCTGAACCACTGGGATTAGAGATGTCTTCTGCTATGCTCAGCTGTTTGTGTGTTTGTTTGTCACTGGGCATGGAACCCAGAACTTCGTGCATTGCCAGGCAAACAATCTACTCCACTGGGCTACATCCCTGGATGCTGCTAAGATTCTTCTCCCAAAGGAGAATGTGACATTTCTGTTAGGTTGTGTTGGTTTTAAGAAGTGGGAGCATCAGGATCGTGACTGCAACAGAAGGGTCCCCAGGGCTGTTTAGCCAGGTGCCTCCCCTAGGAGCTAACCTCAGACACATGCACTGTAACTAAGAGTTCCTGGGATGTCTCGATCTTAGCGCTCGAGAGTGAGTTCCGTTGAGCTCCAAGCCCCCCAAAGCTGTCTCTTGGGTCAGGGAGCATTACCTCTGTAATGTAATTGATCCAATCGTCACTTAACTCTTAGAAAGTCAGCAGGATTCTATTTCTCTTACATGTGTCAATACCTTAGCTCTTCTAAACATCTCACAGGAATTAGTTCACTAAGTAAAATAACAACTCAAGAAAATGATTCTTGATTCGGAATGGGATTCCTTTCAAGTTTTCTATTCTTCTGGCCAAGAGCAATGAGAAAAAAAGGAAAATGGGTGATCTGAAACACTGTCACAAACAGACAGTTTTTTTCTTAATCATAGAAATTATTTAATTTCTAGCCCTGAAGGGAGCCCTGGGAGATTATTTAATTGATCACTTTACCAACAGTGATTCTTCAGCGAAGTCATATGGCAAAGACAGTAAGTGGTCTACACGATGACGCAAGAACTTCTAATTTTGCTTCCTTAAAAAGTACGCACTGTGCTTTGTGATTATTCTAAGGGCATTTTCCCATTATTTAACCAGCGGTAGTACTGTAGAAATGTAAAAGCAATAATATCATATTAGCATTAGGCTATTAATCATATACACACTAGTGTGTGTGGAGAGAGATTATATTACACAGGAATCTTCTTCATTGAACAATCCCATTTTATCCTTTTAAATACAAAATTATAGAGCTAATAATTTTTCCGGTAAATATTCTAGACAGTTCTTCTGGTGTATTTACTCTCTTTGCTTAGCTTTTTTTATTTAAATTTTATTGCTGTAACATTTTCATGTCATTAAACTTCATCCATTGTGATGGCTATTTTTGGTGGTCAACTTGATACACCTGAGAAGAGGGAACTTCACTTGAGCAATTACATCCATCAGCCATGCCTATGGTTTCTAATTGTAGGAGGGCCTAGCCCACTGTGTACAGAGCCATCCCTGGGCAGGTGACTCTGAGCTGTCTAAGGAAACGAGCTGGGCAGAGGATCTGATGCCCTCTTCTGACTTCTATGGGTGCTTCCATTCATGTGTGCATACTCACACACAGATGCACACAGACACATAAATTAAAAATGAATTTAAAAATCAAAAAATTCTTATACTGGTCTACAAAGTGGTGCTATCAGTTTACATTTCCACCAGCAACGTTTAATGGTTCTACTTTGCAGATGCCTTCCCATGCTTATTACATTATCTTTTTTATTATAGCCATTACAGTGGGTATGAAATTTTACTTCATCATGGTTTTAATTTGCAAATTTCCTAATGACTAATGATGCTGAACATCTTGTCATTAATAACCATATGTACATCTTTTTGTGAAATGTCTATTCAGATATTTCCCCATTTTAACAGTTTATTGAAATGTTTTTACACAGAACCTACTTCTTCCATTAGTCCGTCATTTTCATTACAGAGTCCTGCAACCATCAGCAGTTTATCTTCAGAACATTTCATCATTCCCCAAAGAAATCTTGTACCTATTAACTTCACCCTCAGTCCCCTCCCCCCAATGTTTACATTAGATTACTTTAAGTTATTGATTCTTTAGACATAGCTGATATGAATCATTTTCCATATATATGACTTGCAAATATTTTATGTCAATGTCACATGTCTTTTTAAAAAATATAGTTTTTATAATTATGAGTATGTGTGTATCTATGTCTATGTGCAGATATATGCAGGTGAGTGTAGGTGCCCATGGAGACCAGGAGATGGTATCAGATCTCCTGGGTTGGAGTCACAGATTCTTGTGACTGTTGGGACATGAACTCAAATCCTCTGCAACAGCAGTATGCACCCTTAATAGCTGAGCCATCTCTCAACCCTACTACATGCCTTTTTTTAACCTTTGGGTCTAAAGTCAGATTTAGCCATTTTCTCATGATGGTTTGAGCTTTGTGTGCTATATCTGAGGATTGTTGGCCTAACACAAGATCACAACAACTAGTAAAATAATCAGCCTTCTAAAAATAATTATTATGCAATTTTTATGTAGAAAATTGAATCTCACAGAGTTAACTAACTTTCATGTGGTTTATGTATAAATAGCTGATACACTTGCCTTTCCATCATAGCAAGACATTAACTGGGACTCTCTTACCTTAAATTGCCTTAATAAATTAATTATGAATATTGAAATTGAAACATATGAGTCAAAAATGGGTATTTATACAGCTGCTTCATATGAGAGCCAAGTAGCGTACATAATCTTTGCATCACCTTCCACAGGAAGAAGTATTTCCTGTGACTTTCACAGAGCTGTGTGACCTCTTAACTAGATTCCTCATCATAAAAGAAAAGAATAGAATTAGTTTGACTTTATGAAAAGAAATAGAAAAGGTTCCAGTAATAAGTTGATATGTACGATGAGTTCATGACTTATTTTGAATTGATATTTTGTATTATGTGATAATTTTTCAGTGGTTTGTTAGAAATATGTTAAATACCATTGCAAGAAACAACAAGCCGTGGTGCCTCAAACCTACAGTCCCAGTCCTGAGGAGGCTTGGGAATGAGGATTGCCACACGTTTGAGGCTGGCTTAGAATACATACAAGTACCAGGCCACTCAGGGCTATTGAGTGAGATCCTGTTCGATTTTCCTTTCTGTTGCTGTGAATAATCACTTTGACCAAAAGCAATTTAAGGGAGGAAAGAGTTCTTCTCAGCTTACAGATTACAGTGCATCACTGAGGGAAGTCAGGGCAGGAAGTCAAGCAAGATCCTGAAAGTAAGCCTGCATGATATTTCTCACAACATTATCTCCAACCAAGGAACGCAAACCGCAGCCAAAGTACAGCAGAAACCTTGGAGGACACTGCTTGCTCGCTGGCTTAGTTTACTTTCTGTAATGCCCAGGATCACACGCTCAGGAAATAGTGCCACCCATGGTGGCACTGGCCCTCCAATATCAATTAATGATCAAAATAACCCCCTACAGACATACCCATAGGCCAGTCTGATGGACATAATTCCTCAGTTAAGATTTCCCTTCCAGAAGACTCAAGGCTAGAGCAAGTTACCTGTTGAAGTTAACTAGGATAGACTCTGTCTCTAAAGATCCAAACCAACCAACCAAACAAAAGAAACAGAAATCATACAAGACTGATATGTTGAGTGTAGTGAAGAGAAACTCCATGTCATCCATTTTCCTTTCTAGCCTCTAATGTAGGTGGTAATACCTCCTTTTATCAGTGTCCAGCACAAAAGTAAAAAACAGAAAACACAACAGAAAAGTCAAATAAAAATGCAAGTCCTTATATCCTCAAAGAAATTGGCTATTATATTAGTCATTTTCACTGTAGTTTGTGCTAGTAATTTTTCCCTATATATATTCCAGAACACTGTGACCTCTTGGCATTTCATGGTGATAAGTCATATACCAAGAACATCTGACAGTAATATGATAATAAAAAAAATAACGAAGAATGTCATGCATCCATACCCTCATCATAAATCTCCCTGCTAGAGAGTAGCTAGAGCAGGTACATCGTGGGTGTGATTTTTCATAACCCCTGGCACCTTGATTTTATAATTTTCAGCAGCCATCTGTGCCCTTTCCTACACTCGCACATTGTTTCTATCACTCTTCACAGCTCAGCATCTTTTCTTGTCAAACCCAAGAATTACGATCTGAATAAATGAGACTAACGAAGCCATTTACACTGTACCATCAAAACTGTCCTGGAACAATTAAATATCCAGATAACATTATCTCATAGAAGGCTGTGATTTGGGCCTTTGGAAACAGGAACTTAAGCCCCATTAACACTAGTAATTATGAGCTGGATTTGAGGGGGGCAAGTCACTGCTAGATTCAGTTTTCTCAAATAGAAAATGAAAACAGGAGGGCCCTTCTTTTCCGAACTGGTATATGTAGATAGACAGATAGATGATTGATAGATAGATGATAGATAGATAGATAGATAGATAGATAGATAGATAGATAGATAGATAGATAGATACATACATACATACATACATACATACATACATACATACATACACAGATATATAGACAGATACATAGATGATATGGATATGTAATAGACCTTCCAGTTGGAGGTAGAATTGAAACAACTCCTGAGTTCCAGTCATTTCTCTCAAACAAGAAAATGTATTTCAAAACCATGGAGGGCAGAGTAGAGGGGGCATTGGAATGCAACTTCAGAATACGTAGCCTTTGAGTGACCAGAGAAGAAAGGAGGGGTCAACAGAGAGGCAGACCAGAGAGTAAGCTGGGGAATAGTGGCAACAGAGACAGCCTCTGAACTCACAGGATCATGGGTATATGACGTCATTGGCTGCATGACACCATTTCTGTGCTTTTAAGGTTTTGCCTAGCCCCATTTTAAACACTCTTCTTTGAGAGTTTTGGTAGATTTTTTTTATAATATCATGTTATTGGCTTGTATAGTTATTAACCACAAAAACTCACCTTTTAAACGGATCTGTATGTGTAGCTTATAAAGCTTGTTGTCAGCTAATACTAAGACTTAGTTACAGAGTTTTAATGATGTCTATCCAAGCCTTTTTAAATCCCACTAGCCCTCTGTGTTTGTGGTTCAACCCAGATAGACCTCATCCTACGATACTCATAGAAAATTAATATGGGAACTGTTCCCATATGCTTAGTCCTAGTGTATACCCTGTGGCTAAGCTCAGGAGATTTACAACTGAATTCTGGTTGATATTTTGGCTACCTGACCCTGGAAAAAATTAACAGTAGCTAATCCACAGGCTCATGGTGACAGGATAATTGTAAAGTAGCTGGCAGTGTGTCTGGTCCATGGAAAGCATTCCAAAAACATACTAGGTATTATTTTAAATTTTCTAAGTGAACATAAGGTCTAGTCCAATGAGTTTATTCAAAATTACTCAAGATACAATGTGTTCCACTAAAAATGAGTTTCTGTTATGTATGCTCTCTGTGAAGGTACACAAACTACCCCTATCTGAGCTAAGCAACACTACATCAGAACCTCTGGATGGTCTATACTGTTATGTTTCATCAAATTACCTTGAACATGCCATTTTCTTGGTCGATACCTCGAGGCTCTTGCTGCATTTCCTACAGAGATGGTGTTGCTCTCCTGGCTGATATAAATGTCTTATATCTTATCTGTTCTCTTAATCTTATTTTGTCCAACTTATCAAGAAACTCTACTTCACAAATTTTGTTGCAATTTGTGCCTCTGTGCTGTGGATCAGAATTTTCCCCCAAAGACTCAGATGTTCAGAGCTTGGATGCCAGCTAGTGGCATTATGGGGGGCAGATGGGGTCTTTGGGAGATGAGACCTAACAGAAAGAAGTTGCTTCACTGGAGACACTCCTTGAAGGAGATGCTGGGAGGCTAGCCTCTTCCTGTGTCTCTTTGCTTGGTGAACACTGGGAACTTCCCCTTCTGCTACACTTACCACTGTGATGACCTGCCTTGCTGTGGGATCAAATGCAGTGAAGAGGTGACCTCAGACCAAACCCTCAAACAGTGAGTCAAAATGAACCTTTCCTCTTTACATATTTGATTCTCTCTGATTTTTCATCACAGTGCTGGAAAATCAACTAAGAAAATTTCCCAGAACTTTACTTTTATAGACTGTAATTTTTTAATATTTGAATATTCTTGAACATTCCCCAAACGAAAAATCAAATTCACCCTTTTACTTTATCCTCTCCAGTCTCCTGAGTCCTGGCTTCCTTCCCAACTCAATCTCAGTGCATCTTATTTCTCTTTTAAAGTTCAGATTCCTGAAACGGGGATCACTGCTGGAAAACCACGATACACTAAGCACCGAGGAGCTTGCATTAGCAAAGCAAAGGCATGGAGATATTACAGTCGTGATTGTTTATGCAAGATTCTACTGCTAGATGTGCTATGGGAACTCTACTATACTCCAGAGTGTATGTGAATTCTGTACCACTTTGAAAAAGAAAAGAT
Source organism: Peromyscus nudipes (assembly GCA_902168325.1). Classification (NCBI taxonomy): domain Eukaryota; kingdom Metazoa; phylum Chordata; class Mammalia; order Rodentia; family Cricetidae; genus Peromyscus; species Peromyscus nudipes. Next base: position 10,620 of record CABHPH010123696.1, read on the forward strand.
TTAGAGTACCAGCAGACCTTGGTGTCTTTCTAAGGCTTGCACGTCTGGATCTGATGCTGGCTGCATTCTCCATTTATTTCCACTTCTTTTATTTACCTGCCACAACCCAACAATATGGCTTCTGACCCTAAATAAATCCACTGAAGCTGCCTTGTCAGCGTCAGCAATGCCTGCCTTATCACTAACCCGTAGGGGCAATCTCCTTTAATTTACCTAATATCTCTCCAGGACATGGCAGTGTTGACCAGCCTCTTTTCAAAATCTTCTATTGACTTGACCTAACACGGTATTTCAGCTCCTCTACAATTCTCTCAACCTTCTGGGAGTTTCAGACACTTGGCCTTACTTCCCTCCAGTCCTTGGACTTTTCACCATCGTGTTTCCAATACACATCGCCGTACCTGTCACCTAGCAGATAGCAGGTGCCCAAGGAAGATGGATGAACTCATTGTTGAAGCCCTGAATCTGATTATCCACAACACTATAGCTTATATTACCTGTTAGGCTCCCATATCTCCACGGGCTTTGTGCTATAACTCATCCCCCTTTACGTCTCCACCTGGTCTCTGAAATGTCTAATTTTCACTCTTGATTGAATGCATTGAAACATTTTTCAAAGTCAAAATTATGTAGACATACAAAAAAATAGTTTAATTTCTATATATTAACAATGAAAATTTTTAGAAAGAAACTGAAAAGGGAAAATTCCTTTTGCAAAAAAAGCTAATTCCTTTTAGCTCCAAATGGAATAAAGTCTTTAAGAATAAACTTAACCTGGAGGTGAGAGACTTATACACTACAAACTACAAACAACAATGAAAGAGACAGAAGAAGATACAAGTACATAGAAATGCACCCTGTGTCCAAAGATTAGAATATTTAGTGTTATTGAAGCATTCTTATGATCCAAAACAATTTTTACAGATTTAATACAATCTCTACCAAAATGTCTACAGAAATGAAAAAACAAACTAAAATTAATACAGAACTATGAAAGACCTCAAATACCCAAAACAAATTTGAATAAATAAAACAAAGCTGATGGCATCTCACTTTCTTATTTCAAGACATATTTCAGATCTACAATGACCTAAACATTTGGTTTAGCGGCAGATGCATCCACCAATTGATGAAACAGAATAGGACACTCAGAAATAAGCCCATGCACGCAGAGTCAGACTAATTGAGCCAAGTGTCAAGAACACACAATGGGGAAAGGAAAGACTATGAACAAATGATACTATGAAAATTTGAAATTCACATGCAAGAGAATAAATTGGACCTTTATTTTATAATACACAGAAAAAAATCAACTTGCTATAAGGAGCTAAACTTAAAACTCTGAAGCTGTTAGAAGAAAACACAGTGGTGAGGAAGGCTTCATAATATTGGTCGTGGCAATGACTTCTCAGATCTGACTCCAAACACAGAGGCAATAAAAGCAGGGAGGTGGGGGTTGGAGTACATCAAACTAAAGGAAATAACAGAGTAAAAAGGTAACCTACAAATAGGATAAAAAATACTTCCTAATTACATGTCTGATATCCAAAATACATAAGGAACTATTACAGTGCAATAGCAGAAAAAAAAAATGACTTAAAATAAGCAGAGGATTTGAATAGACACTTCTTCAAAGAAAACATACAAATAGCCATCAGGTGTACAAAGAAATTCAAAACCCCTAAACATCAAGGAAGTGAAAATCAAAGCATGGAACATCACCTTACAGCTGTTAAGATGACTGTTGAAGAAAATGAAACCAGAAAAATAGCAACAATAAAAATTATAAAATCCAACCATCCCATGTCTGTGTACATATGCAAACTATGCGGAGGATATCGATGTTCACTGTGTACTACTTGACATAGTCAAGAGTGGGAATTTCCCAAATATCCACTGGAAAAATAAGAGAACGGACGAAGACGATGGGGATGATGGTTTGTGCGGTGTGGGGGAGGGGCAAGAGGGAGCGGAAGAAAGTGCGTGTGCCTGTGTGAGAGTATGTGTTTATTACTCGGCCATGAAAAAGCTAATCCTTCCACGTACTACAGCACTGACTGATCCATTATTCTGGGTGAAATAAGCCAATCAAAGAAGGATAAATGCTGATTCCACCGACACGCAAATCAGAAGTGGCTAAATTCATAGATGCAAAAGGTAGAAAGCCATTCCGAGGATCAAGGGGAATGTGAAGTTCAGTGAATGTTGAGTTCCAGTCATGTGAAACGAAAACTAGTGTTTGGTCCTTGCTCCATGCTCACAGCCATATTATGCTGTACACTCAGAATTTGCAAGAGTAGATCTGTTGTGTGTTTTTAGCACAATAATAAATGATGGGGGGGGGAATGGCTAGAAATGCATGTTCTCTTTCTGAGACTTCTCTTCTGTAACTCTTATCAGCTGATTTTTTATTCACTAGCATGCCCTGAGGAACTACTCAGAATCTTCCTTCTTCTGTGTTAGTCTGTAACTCGAAGCCATCAAGAGCACTACATTTGTTACTTTAAACGGAAAGGGTCAGATGCTATGTTCTTATCTCCCATTCCACTTTCCTTGTGGTGGTAGTGGTAAAAACACCATGACCAAAAGCAGCTGGGTAAGAAAAGGGTTCCTTTGGCTTACATGATCAGGTCACAGTCCATCCAGGAGGAACGCTACGGCAGGAACTCAAGGGAGGAGCCTGAAGGAGGACTGCTTTGCTTGCTCTCTCACAGGCTCAGCTAGCTTTCCCATATAATCCCGACCCATCTACCTAGGGGTGTACTGCCCACAGTGGGCCGGGCCCTCCCATACCAACTAGAAATCAAGAAAACAACCGAGACATGCCCACAAGCCAATCTGATTGACTCACCATTTGAGACTTTCTCAGGTAACTCTGGGCTGTGTCAAGTTGACAGCTGAGGCTCACTAGAAGATTCCCCTTCATCAAGCTTCCTCCCTCTTCTCTACAATCTTTCGTTCCTTCATATTTACATTGTTTCCGGAACTACCTCCCCTCATTCCAAGGATGTCTCCACACTATGACAGGGTCTCACTATGTAGCCTTGGCTGGCCTGAAATTTGCTATGTAGACCAGGCTGACCTCCAACTCACAAAGATCACTTGCCTCTGTCTCCTGAGTTCTGGAGCTAAAGGTGTGCCACCATGTCTCAGCTATTTATTTAATTTTTTTGGCTAAGATAAGTGCCAATCATCAAGAAAAGGTGGGTTCCATATACCTTTCACACTCAACAAGTTTCTAAATTCATTAATTCTTTAAAGTTTGTGTGTGTGTGTGTGTGTGTGTTATAAATTATTCTCATGAATGGCATTAGTAATATCTTACTTAAGGAATCTTTCTCCATTGTCTGGTTTGGCTTCTATAGTCCTCAGCTTGGTTTACAAATGATGGTCTTAGTTTGTAACAACTTGGTCTTGGAGATGTGAAACAATGATGTGTGTCTTCAGTAGGAATAAGAGACAATTTGGATCATAAGCCATAGCCAGTTTCTAGAAATATATCTCCAAACATCCCTAAAGGGATTTAAAAGTAGATACAAACTGCTGGTGCATGGGAAATAGAAGCTCATTTACCAAATAGACTAATAATCTGAGTGACAAACATGGATAATTCAATGCAGAGAAGCATGTTTCTGACACTTAGATTACAGCAGCCAGTAAACACATCGGGGGAACAGGAAAAGTACCAGATGGACTTAAATACATCAGAGAATTGGGCTGCCCATCAGCAGACGAAGTCTGATATGCAACACTATGTGTGAGGCGTGTGTGTTTATACATTGTGAATAATTTTCCTCCTAATGCAATCTCTGCAGTACATCCTCAGGTGGTTGAAATTGCCAAAAGAAATCCAAAGCCAGTCAATAGTTACTTTGCTGCATATTTTAAAGTAAACATTTTATTTAACTCTTTCAAAGATAAGAAAAAAAGGAAAGAGAATGCACCAGAATATGATTCAGTCTCATTTTCAAATACAAACCATGTAAAATGACTCATCTTGTAAACACTGAGGCTTTAAAGTAATTGTTAAGAAATACAAATATTAGCCGGGCGGTGGTGGCGCACGCCTTTAATCCCAGCACTCGGGAGGCAGAGCCAGGCGGATCTCTGTGAGTTCGAGGCCAGCCTGGGCTACCAAGTGAGTTCCAGGAAAGGCGCAAAGCTACACAGAGAAACCCTGTCTCAAAAAACCAAAAAAAAAGAAAGAAAGAAAGAAAGAAATACAAATATTATAGGAGAGAAAGGAGTATTAGGTGTACTGTGACCCAGCTCTGCTTCATCACATCTGTGGTTGAGACAAACAGCAGTTCCTTTGAGTAATGAATAGACCGATACTAAAGTATAATTGCGCAGAATGGCAGCTCCCTGTCTCCACAATAGGTTAGCTGTAATCTGTTTCAGGAAATATGTTATTTCTCAAAATTTATCAGGCAGCCATTGACGAGGAGCACAGAAGTACAAGAAGGTTTAATTGGCTTTGTTACAATGGGAAGTAAATATGGCATCATATACGGTACCGTCACTCTGCCATTCTTTACTAAGCATTGTTTCCCCGTCTTGGTGAGGCTTGGAAACTAACATCTTACAAAACCAGCTCCAACCATTCCATTCCATCCTTCTTCCCACACAAACCCTCTTCCTAGTTCATGGGTCCAATGTTCCATGTCCCATATTCCTTTCCCCTGCATCTCTGGCCTATGTCAGCTCTCTTCATTCATCCACACCCACAGCAATGTCCTGCTGTCTCCTTTATACTTCTCTGTGAGTCTATGTAAAAGTCCTGCTCTAATCTACCATGTCCACATTTTTTAAAAACAAAGTCTACCCACATTATACATTCTGACCTTCTTATTAGATATTTAATTAAAGTCCAGAGTGTCTAAGATTTCTCTGGCATCTTCTACAAAAAAAATATGTGTATTACATATTTATTCCAATTCTTCTTTACATCAGTAGAGTATGCATATGCAAGCACTCCACATTTATTAAGAAATTTAAATTACAGACATGAGAACAAATGAATATAAGCTTTGGCTGATATGTTGATTTTTCTTTAGAGATAGCAAATTAATATTTACTTCTATGACTATTTAGTTATCCACTAAAGACATATTACTGAAGAATGTCAGTAAAGCAATTATGGCAGAAAAGACAAAGAATAAATATAGACAGCACTCCAACACAAATTTTAGGAAATAATTATGAAAGAAAATGTCACCCTCAGAGCAAATAGAAATCACTTAATATATAAACATAAATAGGGAGTCTGTGGGGAAATCGCATTTTCAATTATATATCTTTCTTTCCTGTGATGTGAAATGCAAGCATTAACGTGCATATATTTAAACATTCTTTGCACAGGAGCCAGGGCAATGTATTTAGCATCCAATCCATAATAAGTGGTCAGTACATAATTGCAAATGTCATTCAACTTTGGTAGCTTCCTGGTTCCACTGCCACCAAGGAGTAAAGCAAAAAGGACTCAGCCTCCATTCAAAATAGACCTTAGTATTACCATTAAGTTGAATACAATTAGAATTACAATTAAATGTTATATCATTTTTTTTAAAGAAAACTATTTCTCCATCAAGTTTTACAATGGCCTTTGGCATAGCACACTGAAATTGGACCTGAAAATAAAATTTCAGTTAAATGAAAAGCTCAAATTAGCTGACAATTTTCATACTTCAGAATCTCCCTATGTATGTTTCTCCAGTGACCTTTCTAATGACAAAGCCAGAAACGATAGTCAATTAAATTTATATCCCAAGGCACACTATAAATTTGTCAAGCTCAAAACAAATGCACTGTGAAGTTCATAAAATGAGTTCGAGGTACCAGGGAATGGGTATAAAGGAGGTAGTCAGTCAGTTCTTAGTCTTCTGTGAACACTCACTTAATGGTGCTCATATCTGCGTGGGGATGAAAAACTAAGAAAGGTCTCAGTGCTCCTTACCATCATGCATTAAATTTTCACAGTTTATTTCTGGTTCAATCCACATAGTACAATACGACCCCATTTTAAGTCAGGCAATTCATATGTGTGTTAGGGGCCCCTAAGTAATTCCTGGAAGGCGTGGACACTGGTGAAATGGATATTACTTTGTGTGTGTGGTCCTGCACATGGGTGCAGGTGAATGCTCATGTGTGTATGCATTTGGAGGTCAGAGGTCAATGTCGGGTGTCTTTGCTCACTCTCCACCTTGTTTTCTGATACAAAGTCCCTCACTGAACCTTGAGCTTGATGATTTGGTTAGGGTATCTGGGAGTTCTAGGGATGTTATTTCTACCTCCCCAGTTCTGGGGTTGCAGGTAAATGCCATTATGTCCAGCTTTTCCATGAGTGCAGGGGATCAAATTCAGGTGCCCCTGCCTGTGCACCAGGCATTTTACTGACTGAACCATCTCCCTAGCCCCCTCGTTACCTTTTTGATGAGGCAGTGTAGTACAGAATGGAGGGTCTCAGCAATCATCCACTCTTGGATGACGACATCATGTCTTGCTCTTAGTTTGGTCAAATTTTCATCTCAGGTGGATTTTGTCTCTTGCTTCCTAAATTTGCAAAAGTATTCATCCTTTCATGGTTTCCAGTTACTTCTAGCATTGCACCGTGGTTGATGTCTAATGGTGCCCTCTACTTCAGAAGCCCATTTAAAGAGAGCCACAGGTGATGTTTTTTTTAAGGAGCAGACACATGCCTGATCTTTCAGGGAACTGTTACCAGGACAGTTTTGACATTATAAGAGTCATTAGGTTTTAGTGTGTTTAGAGAACTGTAAGAGTTAACCGTGTCTAATCTTCACCAACTTGGCAGTTAAAAAAAAAAAATCCCACATGTGTGTTAAGTTAGCTGTTCAGCTACCGACACAAGCAGAACCGAATCCTCTCTGAAGCCTGGACAGGTGTTTCTCAGTCGCAGGCGCCTGCTTTAGTTTGGCACTTCTCGTGCAAAACATGAATCTGGTAATTTAGTGTAATAAAGGATTCTAAGAGCAGATTTCCTTGGCAGTAGAAATTATTAGAAATAAAATACTTCTAGAAACTTAGATTTCACCTCTCCCCATTTTGTAGAGATTTCTCTCATACTTATGTTCAAAATAATTTCCTATTTTCCATTAACATTAAATATTTATCTAGATGTGCAAACCTGATGGTGTATTAGAAAGTCTAAGCTAAACTTTAAACCATTAGGAAAGCAGAGAGGTTGTGGTTGCTGGTTTTATGTAAGCAAGGATAGAAGAAAGCTCTTTAAGAATCACTCAATGACTCAAAATACAACATTTTCAACTGCAGCAATAGCGAAAGAGAATTTGGCTTCAGTATGAGGCCGTGTTTCAATTATATTTCCTGCAGAAAATAACCACAACTTGTGTGAACTTTTCCCTCCATAATACTTTGACCCATTTGTAGGAACCCACCTGCTGGCAACATGATAAATCTCTGCAAGTCATCATCCCAGGCCAGAAAAACACAGCAAACCAATCTGGATCTTCAAAAGCACCATAAAAGGCAATTTCTGGGATTTAATCTCAATTTTTGCTCAGATGGGAATTAACACAGGCCTGTCTTTTTTAGTGACAAAGAAAGTGTTTATTCAACATCCCATTACTGAGAGTCCACCACTGATAAAAGTACTATCAAGAAAACAAAGAAGATTTGGGCACAGTCTGTATTTCTATTATGATGTCAGCAATCTCATTCTTAGGAAAGGGTCATAATTACTACAGGATTATTAAGAGAGGAGCTGGTCAGAACAGGATGGGAAAAGGCCATAAAGAAGCAAGTATCACCTTGGGGCAGATGTTTAATTAGTATTAATTAATGATGAATGGAAGAGAAAGACAAGAAAAATTACTTTGCAAGCAAAACTATTTTGTCTGAAGATTTGGTTCTTAGGGTGTACTTAGAGATCTCAGGAAGCAGCTCACTGGTAGAAAGCTTACCTAGGATGTGCTAGGCTCAATCCTCAATAATGAAAAGAAATTTTTTAATCAAGCAGGAAAGTGGCCTTGTCAATATATCTTCTAGAAAGATAACATTGATGGCAGTTTAGTTATGATCTCCTAAGGGGAATCTGTCCACTCTGGTCAGGGGTGAACAGGGAACAAGGAAATCAAGTAGGGTTGATTGATTTTCATTTCACAGCTATCATTTCAAGTGTGTTGTTTTTGTAATGTGCATAATATCTTAGCTCAATAGAACATGTGCATAATTTAAAAAGAGGCAGGAAGAGCATGTACCTTTCTTCAGCTGTTTGATTTCTCCCAAACATTTCAAACCTGACACTAAGAATGACACTTAACACCACCTTCATCAACAGCTCCGCCTCTGTCGAGGTGGAGATAAGAGATGATACCTACAGGCTGCCTTGGGAAACAGCATATGGGATCAGATGGAGTTAAAGAAATGTTGCTGTCAACCTAAAGTTTTTATTACGTTTAAGAGGTAGAACAATAGCATACAATCAATAACTAAACTTAAAAGTGATATGTTTGGTTGACAAGTGCTAATCTTCATTGTTAACGTGACTGGATTTAGAATCACTTTCAAAACACTCCTCTGTGTGTCTTTGAGGGCATTGACAAGGAGCACTAACTGAAGAGAAGAGATCCAAGCTTAATACAGGCAGCACCATCACACAGGCTGGGGTCCTCAGAGATGAATAAAAAGGAGAAAAGGAATAGGTCAGATTAGTGTCACCATTATTTGTTTTCTGCTTCCTGGTTAGCTCCCTAGACCACTGTGCCTTCCAGACCATGATGGACTGTATTCCTCAGAACTGTGAGCCCAATACACACCTCTTCACCTAAGCACCTTTTTTCCCACAGGTATTTAGTCACACACACACACACACACACACACACACACACAAGCAACCAATACAGAAAATCAGTACAAAGCCAGAACATGCCATTTGGGTGCCCTTGGTGCTTGGTTTCAAGAGGGATGTGGAAAAGTTAGAAGCTGTGGGCTAGAGAAAGCCTAGAGAGCTGTGAAAAGAGCACAATTCTGACAGAAATGTGGACAGTAAGGTCAGGCTCATGAGGTTTCAGAAGGAGCAAAGACTGGAATTGGACTAGAAGTCACTGATGTCACATTCTGGGGGGGGGGAGTTCTGCCTGTAGACTACCTATGTCCTGATAACTTGAGTTGGGTAAGTGACTGAGTTATTTAGGAGATGAAATTTTAAGGCAGACTGGCATTCCGACTACAGCATAGTTACTTCTTGGGTTCACAGTGAAGGAAAGCAGCAAGCAGAGCAGGAAAACATGCAAAATGTGGGATTTGGTCAGGAAAGGCGCATAAGAAAGCTTAAAATTTCAGACAAGGAGGTCTAGACAAAGTATAACAGTTACAGAGATTAACACAAGGACAAATCTTCTCTTTGCGCTGGGACAATAAGAAAGTTGCCTTGGGGACAAGACCCTACCATTGAAGGCTCTATCCTGCAAAACTAAAAATTAATTTGAAATGAAAGAATTGAACTTAGAGGGCAAGGAAAGGGATCTCCTGCTCAAAATCAGCCACCTTGGGCTGGGAAAATGGCTCAGTGGCTAAGAGCATGTGTTGCAGAGGACACCAGTTTAATTTCCAGCACCCATGATGGAGTTTACAACCATCCATAACTCCAGTTTCAGTGTATCCAACATCATCTTCTGACCTCCAAGGGCACCAAGCATGCACAGGGTGCACATATATACATTCAGGCAAGACACTCATACACATACAATAAAATTAATTCACTGGATAAAACAGCCACCTAAGGAAGTGTTTTTCTGTGTTCATCTATCCAGGTGCACAAAACACACTCCAGCTGTGGTAGACGGAACCAGACTACATCCTGAGCTGGCAGCAGAACGTGGCAGTGTCTTCCCCATGCTGCTTTTGCAGACATGAAAAACTCAGGAGCTTGCACCAAGGTCCTCAAAACCACTTAAGCCAAACAATGTGTACTGGGGTTAGATTTCCTGAGAGCAGGTTCTAAGTATCCCCTGTGTGAAACTGTAAAGGTAAAGCCTAAGTTGTGATGAAGACCCCAGGATGCTGGAGATGCCAAGGCCGTGGGACATCTTCCAAGAAAAGCTGCAGGAGTAGGGTCAACCCAAGAGAGAGACTGTATGCTCCAGAGAGCAGAAGAGAGAGAGGAGCTGCTCATGGCTGTGAATCTCAAATGATGCTCACGAAGTCTCAGATGCCAGAGAAGGAACTGCAGAGTTCAGTCTTTTTTTCTTTCTTCTTTAGTCTTTCCTTGCTATTTCTCCCTTTTGGACTGAGAATATTTATTCTGTGCCATATATATTGAAAATATGTAAATTGGAGTTAAAATTTATTAGCGTAGGATCTCACCATTAAGAGTTTGCTTTGACATCCAGAAAAGACATTAGACTTTTGAACATTCTGAAGCTCTTCAGAGTCGGGGGACTCTTATTGATGGACTAAATACATTTTGTGTTATGAGATGACTGTGGATGTTTGAGGACTTGGGATGAAATCTATGGCTTGAAAGTGATAGACTTGGGTGTCAAGTCGACCGGGGAGGGCTTGCGATGGTTGATTTTTATTATCAGCATGACTGGATTTAGAATGACCTAGAGGACATACCTCCAGGCATGTCTGTGAGGCCTTTCCAAAGGAACTGAGTGAAGAGGGAAAAGGGAACTGAATGCGGGCAGCACTGTCCCCTGGGCTTAGGGTACAAACCGAACCATGTGAAGGTCCCATGAGCATTGGCATTCTCTCTCTACTTCCTGCTGACTGCAACACCAAGCCCCTTCTGCCACAATGGTGAACCACACTCCTCTGAACTAGGAAGCCAAACAATCCCTTCTGTCACTCAGCTGCCTTTTGTCAGGCATTTCATTACATTGACAAGAAAAGTACCTGCTACTCTGAATATTTGTAAGTAGATGGGGAAGGTAGAGAACCGGAAAAGATTTCAGTTCTCAGGTATAAATCAAATTAGAGTGACATGACCCAATAAACAAAATTTTCAAAATAAGGCAATCAAAGTTGAAAATGAAAACTACAAGTTATGACTAAAAAGAAAAAAAAGACAAAAAAATACTCACAAACAAAACAATCAGGGATCTATGGTTTCATTCAGTCTCTTCATGGTGGTTCTTTGTAAGTGAAGTAAATTTAAAGAGCCCTAAGGGCAGGATTCCCTCCAAGATCTAGGTTTTCCTGTTTAAATGGCGTAGTTGCATAAGCATTGATAACTTGCAGCACAATGCATACTTCCAAAGGCTCAGCTGTTTCCCAGTCCAGGTAGCACATGTAGCTGACAGGCATCTATCAGTGAAGGGGATTTCCTTTCATAGACAAAGGAGTTAATACATATCTCTAAGCGTAGCCACCATTTGTGAAGCGTTTCACTCAGGATTTAAACTTTCTTTTTAAAGCATTTCTAGAGCTTACTTTGCTCACTGCATAAGTGAACACAGAAACTATGATTTAAAGCCTAGAAATGGGGAAATGTGATGGCTTTGTGCCACTTTATTATCATATTGAAGCACTAACGGGTCTTCACAAAACAACTGTAAATTCTAAAGGGAAATGCATATCTGTGCACGATCTTTATCCATGCCCAGTCTCTGCATGGCTTCTCAACTTGCATGCCTCTGTCTGTTAGAACTGCCAGTTATTTCTGGCTGGTACAAATACAAGCCCCAAACTTGGGTTTGTGTAGCCCTGTAGAACATTTGACAGTTTTTACACTGTTTTACAACCCCAGGCCACTATTCTTTGTTTCTCTGTTTACAGAGACAGCATCTCTTGAGGTCTTTGGGGAGTCCACTTGAACAGTATGTTTTTCCTCTCATTAATAGAATAAATATTTACATATGATTACTATATCATTGTGTGAATTATCTTTAAGTATTTTTTTAAAACTATTCCTTGGAAATAATGCTTATTGAGAACTAAATGTCATGTGTGATTGACTCACTGATTTCTAAAGCCAAAATAATGAGAAATACTGTACAGTCATTTCCCTTATTATAAGAGGTACATTCCAAGATCCCCAGGATATGCCTGAAACCATAGAAAATTCTACTGTTATATGTTCTCTTTTTCCCTCTTCAGACTCATCTATGATAAGGTTTAATTCACATATTAGGTATAAGATAGCAATAACCTAACAATTAAATATGGTCATTATAACAATGTGCTATAATAAAGGTTATTTTAAACTTACAAACATTTATTTCTGAAATTTTTTCTGGAACTTTTTGTTTAATATTTCCAGACTATGGTTTGCTTTAGGAAGGGGAACTATTGCCGCTCATTTCTTTAAAAAAAAAAAAATATGGTATGACTGGGGAAATGTCAAAACAATGTCAAATGTCAAACAAATGTCCAACTTGCCCTAAGAGTTACTAGTCTCCAATCACCTCCCCCTCTTGATTGAAAGAATCATAATACCTTGTAGTTAAGCTAGACTCCTAACCTTCAAAACTCCACAATTAACAAACTGAGAATACATAACTCAATTGTTCTGTGAGATCTTTAATTTATGCTTCACGATTCACTACCAGCCTTTGATTTTTCTTTATTTCTGCATGTGGTGCTTTAATTCAGATTATCCCATGAATCAATTAAAGTCTAAAGGCTGAAATTGTCTCAGGATCCCCATTCTCCCAAATAATTTTAAAAATCATATTCAGTTATTTGCAGTTATTCTATAGGGTTCACCTCTGTGAAATTGTAGGTGATAAGAAATAATAGGATTTTTGACTTCTGCCTTTCCTAACTGTTGAAATTTCTAATTGAACCTAACTCCCATTTCATTTTAATCTGAAATATATGCTCAATCAGGCATTTCCAGCCACATTAGGACTATTATTGTTCGGTCTAAAGCATTTAAAATACATAGGAAAAGAAAGTATATGTGTTCTACTTCTAAGTTAAATACTGTCAGTTTCCATGCTTGGCTACTCTCACGTGTTGTTTATAAAGTAAATACACCTTCAAATTGAAAAGGATGTAATAGTGAACACAAGTGAAAATTCCATTTTTTCTTTCTGCAACCCACTGATTAGTACCCACCCCCAGATATCTGGCTGGGATGACAAATTACCCAACTATGTCTCCAACAACATTACTCCTGGAGGAGAAGGATCTAATGAACTCTGCTCCATTCAACGCCTTCACAAACTCACCATGCCTTAGATGTAACTTGAATCTTTTTGCCTCTCTGCTTGCTCTGGTATACCGGGTAGTGTGTAGATTTATTTATGGGCCATAACCTTTAGCTACCAAATGGAAGAAAAAAAACAGAACTCCCCATGCCTCCCTGTATTTTTCTCCTTTTTTGGCAGAAAATAAAACTGAGATGTATTTCCACAGTAAATCCAAATGTCTTCTGTATTACCAGGTTTTAAAAGGTTATGTACGTTAGCTATTACATCATTGTTTGAAGTACATTAGCGCTCTCGAAAACAGCTGCCTTCAATCTCCATTCTCATAAAAAGAGCAACCGCACAGTCTGTGCTTTTTCTAATGGCTTTAAAATGTATATTAACTTAGAAGTTCTGATCCACACTAATGTTTGTGTACCATAATATAGAATATTAATGGAAAGCATAAAGGAGGAGAAATCTCTACAAAACAGGGCAGAAGGAGAAACTTCTGTTTCTCAGAGTGTTTCGGTCTCCAAGTGCATTCATTCCCTTTGGCAAGAGCGATGTTTTTATAAAAAGCTTTATGAAGCAAAGTAACTAATAGATGTGTGTGTAGCATGACTCTTAAAAAGTTCTTATTAATAAAATCAAACCCGAG
>CABHPH010123697.1:0-22991 GCA_902168325.1 Peromyscus nudipes
AGACAGGGTTTCACTGTGTAGCTCTGGCTGTCCTAGAACTCACTCTGTAGACCAGGCTGGCCTCAGACTCACAGAGATCTGCCTACCTCTGCCTCTCAAGTGCTGAGATTAAAGGTGTGCGCCACCACCTGGCTTCCATCACCAATTCAGTCACCATGACTGCCCTGATATGGGAGCTGTTGTCCCCATTTTACAGATTTGGTCACCAAGCAACTGAGAGATAGTCACAGAGCTGTCTAGCTGCCATGTAGGGATTAGGACCAGGTTCCTTTTGGGCTCCAGAGCCCCCGATTGCTCTCCCACTCCATCTGTCCAGTCTGTCCATCTGTCAAGGGGCTGTCCAGGCTTACCCACTTGGGAAGCCTCTCAGTGACGGGTCCCTCTGCTCTGGTTTGCTCTGATCCATAACTCTCTGGGGAGGCCTACTCTCTTCCCTGGTGATGTAACAAAATCTGAAGACTAGGTAACGGATAAAGAATAGAAGTTGATTTATCTCATGGAGCTGGCAAAGAGAAAGTCAAAAAGATTGTCCCCGGCCTGTGCTGAGCCTTTTTGCTGTATCATCACACAGTGCTGGGCAGGGAGGGCATGGAGAGACACAAGCACACTAGCAGTCTGGGAGTGAGCATCTTCCTCTTCTCTCAGAAGCACCAATGCTGCCGCTGGCACCCCACCCTCATGGCCTCATCTAACTTAATCACCTCCCAAAGGTCTCACCTCCAGTTACCACCAATGTATACTTCTGTATACATGTGTATACTATACTTACCCACTGACCTACAGAAAAGGGGACGATGTAAACTAAGATGGAGAAGAGAGCTGTGGTACTTGCCCAGCATGCACAAGGCTCTGGTTTCAACCAGCAGCACTACAACAAACAAATGTATATGACTTTGAGGGGTGGGACATGTTTAAACCATTGTAACCCCCAGTGCTGGCACATCTGAGCGGGAAGCATGGGGGTCTCTGGACCGCACTACCCCATCCCAGCTCAGTCATCATCGCCTGTTTACTTGTTTATAGTATGTCCATGGTAGTTACGCCACAAGATTGCTGTCAAATGAAGCAATGTTTTCAGAAGAGCGCTCAGCCTGCAAAAAAGGCTTGGGTAATTGGTGTCCACTGCTGCTATTTTTCATTCTGTTTCTCATCCCTCAGCTCTGGGCCGCAACCCAGACAGTCACCCTGCTCTCTCAGCTCTCCCCTGGGAAAGCGGAGTTTTCTCTGCCCCCGGGCTCCTGCCCTCAAGGCTTTGGCAAGGGCCCGGTGGCTGGAACAGCTCACTCAGCGTTCTCCATGGCTCTGGCCCCAGCCTGTCCTGTGAATGGAAGTAGCTGTCCAGTGGGAGGTTAGGACTCAGTGGGGTCCGTGGAATCAGCCCAGCTGCTCAAGACCAGTGCAGGGGACACAGGGGTGGGGCTTGGGGTACCCAGCATCCATCTCCATTTGTTGTAAACAAGAGAGACGTGCTCAGAGCTTCTCAGTGCCCTGAAGTGCCCCAATAAGATCCTGTGGGTCATTGGCTCGATCCCCAGGGTTGCAGTGGGAGAAACCAAGCCCTTCAGGAGAGGGTGAGGCTGGCCCAAAGACAGCCTGTCGCTTTAGCTCCTCGGTGGCCACACATTGCTGTGTGCTTCTTAGGAGCCATGGCGGGCTGGGCACTGCCCCTTTCCAGTTCTCTCTGCTGGCCCTGCTTTGTGGGCAAGCTCGCCCCCAGTTGGTCTTTGTACTCATCACATTCACACATCAGGCAGGATGTCTTCTTATCCGTCAGCTGTGGTTTAGAATGTCCCCTCCTCAGTGAGCCTTCCAGATTCCCCTAAGGCGAATCGGCAGTTCATTTATGGCCCCCTGAGCACTGGAGTCCCTCAACCCTACACGAACACTGTTGGAAGTCAGTGATGCTGCGATGTCTGTGTCCTCACGTCTGGCAGTCCTGGCTCCTCTGGGGAAGAGGCCCTGTCACCCCAGGAATCCCAGAACAGCAGAGGTGCCCAACAGAATAAATGACTAGATTTTATGCGGCCGGGTGATTCAAGGAGGAAATACTCAGATTGAGCGCAAAGCTTTCCTCACATCTCACCCTTCAGATTGGTGCTCAGTTCTGGTGCCACTTCTAAGTTTCACGGCCCATTTCCTACAGCTGAAGGGATTCAGAAGGCCCCACTGTGCTGCCTGTCCTGAGGCCTTGGGAGGAGGAGTGAGAGGAAGCTGTCTGGGTGCCCTGCTGCAGTCCACACCCTCACCCTCCTGAGACCGGCTCTGCTTGTAATTCTCCCGTCACCCTGCTCTTCTCTCCCATAGGAGTATGTTGCCTACAGCCACACGGGCCGCATTATCCCCGCCATCTGGTTCCGCTATGACCTCAGCCCCATCACAGTCAAGTACACAGAGAGAAGGCAACCGCTCTACAGGTTCATCACCACGGTAAGTCACCCAGGGCCCAGAGCCAGCTGTGCGTCTGCTGTGGGCTCCCTCGTCTGGGCAGCCCACACCTATTCTTGCCGGAACCAGACAGGGCCTGCTAGGCCCCAGTTGAACACGGGTGACTTTGTCTCCCAGACCGGTGAAGTGTGACCAGAAGCAGGCTGGAACCACTGGCATTTTCCCTAGCTGATGTGTTCTGGGAGACGCCACCTAGCACATCTGATTCCTAAGGGAAATCTCCTGGCTCCAGGATGTTGGTGATTGTCTCTTTTTGGTGGTGGTCTGTGGAAATTATTTTCAGCATTTGTATTTGGGGTTGTTTGTTTGTTTGTTTGTTTGTTTGTTTGTTTGTTTGTTTGAGAAAGGGTCTCACTATGCCATCCTGGCTGCCCTGGAACACACTCTGTAGACCAGGTTGGCCTCAAACTCACAGAGATCCGCCTGCCTCTGCCTCCCGAGTGCTGGGATTAAAGGCGTGCACCACCACTAACCGCATGCCTGCCATGCCATGCCTTTTAACTTCTTCTCGTGTGTTCTCTCACAGTCCGGCTGTCCTGGGTTCGGCATACTCTTTCTCTGCTCACTTTCCTGGCTTTGTTTCTCCTTCTCTCCACCTTGTCTACTCTGGGCAGCATTAGGATGGCAGTTTAGTTTTACACTGATTATTTCTGTCATGTGAACTGTTTCCTGGCCTCCAATTCATCACCCTTGTACAGGGCAGGCGGGTCACGGTGCCTGCTCCACCGAAGAAACTCCAGAGGTCTGGGGTAAGCCACAGTCAGCAGAGGTGAAAGACAGGACTGCTCTCTCTACCTGTCAGATTTGGCCACTGAGGCCTAAAGATGCATATAATATTGGAAAGCCTTGTGCAGGGTGAGTTGGGTCTTGGTGTGTAGCCCAGGCTGGCCTGGAGCTGGCAGGAATCCTCCTGGGTGCCATATGAGCCTCCTAAATAGCTAGGAATGCCACTTCGCCCAACTTCATACTTTTAATGATGGTTGAGATCGGGGTCTCAATCCTGGCTGGTTCGTTTCCTGCTGTGGCAGGGTCAGGAACAGACAGGATCTATGCAGCTGGCCTGAGTGGTGTGTCGGCAGCTTCAGGCCTGGCTGTATCTAGTCACGCACTTGGTGAGAAGTATCTCTCTCCATCTTTCAGTCTTTACATCTCTCTCTATCCTGGCTTTGTTCTTGGACAGAATTTACCAACAGAAGCTCTCTAGATCTCAGTAACTCCATGCCAAACCCTGGAAAGGACCGAGTTCTTCTTGTCTCAGCTGAGGTCCCACGATGTCCTTCTGTCCTTGCTTAGAGAACGGAATTCTCTGCTTGCCCTGGGCTAGGTCTCTTGCCCTCTCTGGAACCAAAGGTTGTGAGGGATGGCATTCCTCAAGAGGAAAATCAAGGCTAGTTACTGGGAGAGGGCCAGTGGGCGCTGCAAGGCACATGGTCAGGGAGGTATCTGTGGCAAGGCCATTGCTTCTAAAGAGCAACATAAGAATAATGGTCTTTGTTCTTGCTACCTCCCGGGCCTCTGAGGCTCAGAGAGCATCATGGAAGAGAAAACTCTACAGATAAAAAGAGCAGGCAGATACAACGTGTGTCACAAGCCTGGGGCTTGGTTAAGCCTCAGAAAAGCTTTTGCCGTTCTGTGAGCGCACAGGAATCCAAAGCTTCCCTTGAACGAACAGCTCCCACCTAGAGCTGAAGCACCACACACAGGCTGGAAAGGGCTTGCCACATGTATGCAGAGGAACGGTCATCAACATCTGTATGCCGGGGAGGAAAGACCTCCCCGGCAACAAGTGGCCAGAGGAGCTAGGCCAGGGCTAAGGACCACTCTGCCCCAAGCAGACCAGTGAACCCTGCTCCTTTCACTTGAACTTGAAAAAAACGATACTCAAAATGTTAAGAGCCGTCCAGTCCTACCTGCCCGGTGATATTCAAAGTCTACCACTCACCACAAAGATGGAGAGGAGGTAAAACTAGGGACCCACATATAGGAGGAGATTTATAAAACTTGTCACCTCCGAGTCAAGGGGTTTGTGAACAAATGCTTTTACCCAAGATACCCCAGGCAAGTACATGCTGAGTGCATGTGGGTGTTGACTTGTCCCAGTCTGGTCCCACTGCATACCCAGAATAAGCCAGACACTTAGATAGAAGCAGAAGTCCTCCATGCTTCCAGGCAGGTGTGGCCTGCTCCTCAGAGGCCCTGGAGGCTCTGCTGCCAATGGTGCCATTGACACACTGCGCTGCTAGGCTGAGAAGGTCCCTCCATGGTCCCCAACCCCCAGTTCCCATTTGTTCATGGGAGGCAGCTGAGCCCCTGAGCATCAAAAATCCCTTGGCAAGTGGCTGAGAAATGAAGCAGCTTTGGTTACTACTCCCTTACTGTTTGCTAGATTTTGCCATACCAGGCCTGAGTGAGCCTGGCCCTCCAGGAGCCTCCCAGTGGTGTGGAACATTCATGTCCAAACCCAGTGCTGTGCCACGCGAGCCCTGCTCCTGGGTTCCACAGTGGCAGAGAGGAGGCCCTCACACCTCTTCAGCAAGGTCCTGGCATGAAGGGGAGAAGGCTGCCTTGGAAAGGGCCTTGTGTGTGCAAAGACATTGGTCCAGTGGCCTTTTGAAGGCCAAGCAGCTCTCTCCTTGGGATGGACTCCCTGTTCGGTCAAGGTGAACCATTGTCATTCCAAGAACTGAAGTTTCTACAAAGCCACAGGAACAAGATCTTCCTAACCCAACGTGACTCCTCCCCTTGTTCTTCTCCCTTCCGCCCCCAGCTTGTCAGCCACCTTTGTCGGGTCCACCTCTGCTGGGGTAAGACCCCATGAATCCCCAGGCTTGCTAACCACACTGCTCCATGGAACCTCCGGACATTAGCTTGGTTTGTTTTCTGAGGGCCCAAGGCTGCCATCTTGGTTGCCATGGCAACTGGAGGGTCAGCCCATGAGCCAGCTGGCTCCCAGCAGATGGCTTCATTATGGAGCTTCAAAGCCCTTTGTCATGGGGCAGCAGATGTGAGGGTGATGCTGGCACTCAGACATGCCACACAAAGACCCTGGAGCCTGTGGAGGGTGGGTGGGGCTGCAGCAGAGTGGAGACACCTGCCATGGGCTTCTCATCCTCTCCTTTTCCAACCAAACACTTGTGTGCGCAGCTCTAAACTCCAAGTGGATGTCCTCTGCAAATAGCCCCTCTGTGGGGGGCTGCTGAAGAAGGGCTTAGGCTAAGATGTCATGTGATGGCTCCAGAGGAGGGGAGCAGCTGTGGCTGGGCTGGGGTGAGGGGCAGAGCTTCCAAAAGAAGCGTTTTCACATACCTGGTACCTGGCTGATTCTGGGTTCTCCTCCAGGTCAGGTCTTCAGGGAACATGCCCTGCAGCTTCCAGGACCAGGCTGCCCAAGGCTCCCCTCTCTGGATCCTCACAGTACTTCTATCAAACCTACCCCTCTTGCTCTACCAGAACATTCTTACACCAAAAGAAGCGTTGCATTTGACCATATGTACATGCCTGTATCTCCCCCCACCCCTCCATGCCTGTCCCCTGCAGTTTGCTAAAACCCTTCTTTTGAGATTTAAGTGGGCCGTGGTGACAGATTGAATGACTTGAGGTGTCAGATCTCTTTCTATGCATGGTTTATTTTGAGAGAAGGAATACCCAGAAGCCATTAAGTGCCGTATTGGGCTTGGCATGACTAACAATTCTTCCCCACCAGAAAGTACCAGATACTGATGGTGTGCTCCCATTGAACATTATCATGCAGCCCTTTCAACTGAAAAGACACTTAGGGGCCTTGGGGTGAGGGAGTTTGGCTGGAGTAAGCCCCACCCACCCATGTTCTTTCCATTGCCCCCCACACACTTTCCTTACCAGGAAAACAATGTCCCATGCTTTAGATTGCACTTCCCAGTTGTCAGGTCCAGTTATAGCCTCCAGGTGTCGTGACTCGTTTACCGTGGTGTCCCAGCATCCAGCACAGGCCTGGCCTGGCCTCGGGTGTTCACAGATGTGTAAAGGACAGCTGCTCACAGAAGTGATGGTGACTGCCTTTACTCAGCACCTACCACAGGCAATTTTATAATTATCCCCTGAACCCTTGCAGGGACCTCAGTAGAGGTTCTGCTGTTTCTGTTTTAGATATGAATTCAACCAAGGCTTAGAGAGGCAAAGAACCTCTCCCAAGACCATACAGCTAGTGAATGATGAAGCTGGGACTCGACCCCCAGGCCTTCCTTCGTAACATCTTCTCCCTGTCGAACAAGGGCTCTCGGGTGTTAGAGCAGCAGAGGCCCTAGGAGGCACAAAGCCCTTGGCATAGGTGTTGTCAGACAGTGGCTGTTACCCCAGCACTGAGATACTACAGCAGAAGGTGAACTGATATCACCACCGTGTAAGCATGTGCACAGCCATAAAAAGAAACCAGGTGTCCACCTGAGGCTGCATGGCTAACAGTTTGCAAGTTCCCCGGCCTGGACCTGTGTCTGTTTGGTTTCTGCCTGCCCTTCATGGCAAGATGTGAGGAAGAGTGAAGAGTTGATTGGAGACAAACTTCAAACGGACTAGAAGGACGGGGCGTAGCTCAGTGGTGGAGCGCATGCTTAGTGTGCTGGAAGCTGGGTGTTTGATCCCTAGCACTGGCTTTTGTTTTGTTTTGTTTTGGGGGCGGATGGGGTGGGAGTTGTTTGGTTGGTTGGTTTTGTCTGAGGCTTTAGCTTAGTTGGAAAAGGGTTGTGTCATGCAAGTATGAAGACCTGTGTTCCTTCCTAGAATCCATGTAAAAAATCTGGGGCATGGTGGTGTGCACTTGTAATCCCATAGCTGGTCCAAACAGCTGGCTCCTTCGGGCTCACTGGCCAGCCAGCTTAGCTTGCTTGGCAAGTTCCTAACGAGGGAGAAACCCTGTCTCCAAAACCAAAGTAAATGGCACCTGGCGTATATAGACATGCATGTCACACACACACACACACACACACACATACACATATACAGTTTTATACTCCTCTAAGGTTATGTGGACTTTGCCACTTGGGCAGAGGGCAGCTTCGCAGCCTCCTGTGGATGGCCTAGATTCTCTCCTCTGCCTCCTTCTCTCCACTGAACCAAGAGCTACAGATGTGTGCCCGCCTCGTTTCCCTCCGCCGCCACCACTGCGATGTGCCGGCTAGAACACAGCCCAGAATCCGTGATTCAGGGCTGGAATGTACAGAAGCCTTGGGATCAGATCCATCTGGGGCAACAGAGTGAAGTGAGGTCTTGCAGACAGCTGTGTGCAGGGGCAGGTGGAGGGAATGGTGCTGAGTGAGGTGGAGCTTCTCATACTATCTCCTAGGTGGGCCCTGTGGGATGAAAGGGATAGAAAAGGAAAGGACTGGGCACCATGGTCTGAGGAGGTTTAGTCCCAGTGATGCATTGCTTCTAACTTCCCAACCTCTGCAAGCAGGGCTTTGGAATACCCCGATTCCAGGATATTTGCTGTGCAGATCTCTGCAGGAGAACAGAGAAAGAGTGCACCGTAGGGTAGGCTTACAAGTTCAACATAAATGAGGAGACTCACTGAGGGGTAGGGACAAGACAGAGAAACACCTGGAGCCTTCCACATCCACGTTCTCGGTTGCTGTGTGACCTTGGACGAGCCTTCTCTTCTGTGGCACAGTCACAAGAACTGAATGAGAAGGCAGAAGAGAACACTGTCCCAGGGCAGGACAGAGGGGCTCAACCAAGGGGGGTCTCTAGGGTAGGGTGGGAAGGAGAGTTTTCAGTTAAGCACACTTTCCCTCAGACCTTTCCTTGAGTTAGGGGCTGAGAGTAGGAGGTCCAGAAGACATGACATGCTGAGTGGAGATCACCGTCCCTCCCTTCTTCCCATCCCCAAACTCTCCGGAGCCCCATCGGCAGCTTCCCTTCCTGATGCCCACACCCCCTGCCTCTGCGACTTGGGTGTTCTCATCTGTGGCTCCAGCCTGTCTGCCTCCGGCAGCATATGATGAGACTTGGTTCATTATTTATTTCCTCTGACTGTGCCTTTTCCACAAGCTTTGAAACCGCACCGCCTGGATGAGGAAAGATGAGCAGTTCCTGGCATTTGTGGTCACAGAGGCCTCATAGCCACCCAAATCGTAGGTGAGAGAAACTGAGGCCCAGAGAAACTGACCTTCTTGGCCAAAATCACAGAGCTGGCTTCCACCCAGGAATGTTTGCCCGGCGCTTCCTTTCCTTCCAGAGTGGCGGTGGTGCAGACTTTTTCACAGCAAGCCACTGAGCAGTAAACATAGGCCCAGGAGGGGCAGGAAGATGTTAGTCCTGGTGGGACAAGAATTCAGCTGTCTAGCCCAGGCCTTCCATAGCATAAGGAATTGAAAGCCAGAGTTAACATGTAAAGAAATATATCTTCTTTTGAAGTTATGCTAGAGTGTGAACTCCAGGACAGAACACTTGCCAGGCATGCTTGAGGGAGGCCCAAGTAATGCAAAAAAGAAAAACGAGAGCGTAGACTTGATGAAATGATAGCTCAGCGTGTAAAGGTGCCTGCCACAAGGCTAAGTTTGACCCCACGTGGTAGATGGAGAGAACTGACTCCTCCTGCAAATTGTCTTCTGACCTCCACGCGGGCACCGTGACCCTGTGTATATAAGTAAATGTAATTTAAAAATTGATTGCAAAGTGAAATATTCAAGTAAGCTGGTTTCATTCTGGTCCCCACGGAAGGTTGGGAAGCCGTAGGGTCTGGGAAGGAAGGGGTTGGGTCAGAAAAGGGGAGTGCTGATGGTGATGTCTAGCCATGATTGCTTCTCTTGGACACACCGGGCAGGGCCTAGGTGAGTGAGTTATCCTGCTCATGTTTCTGGGGCTGCAGCTGCTGACCAGGGTAGGGAGGCAGGTGCTGGCCATCATGTCCCTTCCTGGCTCAGCAGCTCTCCTCCCTAACCACACCCCCCCCGAAACAGGGAGGCCCCCTCACCCTAGTTGTCCCTCTGTCCTGAGGCCTGGTGGAGGCAAGGGCCAAGGTCATCGGCATTGGGGGTGTGTGCATGCCTCACAGGTGCTCATTCCATGACACACTAGTCTTAAGAAGTAGTCTTCCAGTTTTTTAAAGCAAAGAAACTGAGGCATAAACACTAGGAGGGAGACAGACAGCCACAGCAACAGGAGGACCTAAGCCTGGCTCTACAGACTCCAAGGCCAGGGTGGCCTCAGCAACTGAGTACCTCGCAGCCCCAGGCTGTGCTGCACTGCCTAGGCTCAGAGATTGAAGGAGTCACAATGGGTTGGGTGAGGTTCACGAACCTCCACCTCTCCACCCACCTTCACACCAGCTCCCAGACACCTGCTCAGAGCGGAACAAGGGGCCCGTCGTTCCTTTGCTCGGTCAAACCCGTTCAGCTACTCCTTGTTCATCCTTGTGTTCACTTGCTGTCTACTTATTTAGCAAATGCGTCTTGAACACCTGCTCTGTACCAGTGACTTCTGTCTTCTCTCCCTTGGCCGTGAACATAAGAGAGCAAGCGATAGGGTTGACACAAGCCAGACACCAGGGGCCCCCTGACTAGGGAAGTGAAGGGGATCTGACCCAAGGAGCCTGGCCCAGAGGGAGGCTCTTCATCATGAATGCTCCTAGACACGCCCCTAAGCCATGCCCTCCTGGGCATCAGCCACCTCTGTTAAGGTCAGGGCTGACTACCGGGCCCCATGGCCAACATGAGTCTTGGGCAGCTGCAGGGTCTTCAGAGAACCTTGCCATCCTGTTCTTCCATGATTGACTCGTCTTCCTCTGAAAGTGCCAGGAAGAGAAGGAATTGAGACAGGAAGCCTCAAAAAATAATTGGGGGTCTGGAGAGATGGCTCAGCGATTAAGAGCACTTTCTGCTCTTCCAGAGGACCAGAGTTCAGTTCCCAGCGGCCACATGGTAGCTCACAACTGTCTGTAACTCCAGTTCCAAGGGATCCGATACCTTCACACAGACATACATGCAGGCAAAACACTAACACACATGAATAAAAATAAATAAATAATTGGTAGTATTTTACTCTTTTTTTTCTAATTAAAATGGGTCTCAAGTATAGAGATTGCCACATTTAGCAACAAGGCTGGAGACTGAGAGATGAGATTAGGCGTCATTTACTGAACATGTAATTCCAGGTACTCTAGAATTCCAGGTACTCTAGGGGTGTTCTCTGCAGAATGACTCAACTGGACGAGACTGCTTTTCTGGTCTTATAGATGGAAAAACTGAGACCCAGAAAGACACTTCCATGGCAGCCACTGCCCAAGCCCCAAGGATGGGTTCTCTCTGCTTTCCAAGCAGCAAAGGCCCTAGTAGATTCCCCAGTCCTCGCCTCCTGCCTGCCGTGGTCACTTGCAGTGAGGAGGTACATGCCTCCCCACCTCACCTCTGCACTCCCAGAGAGGCTGCCAGCAACAGGCTGGGAGTTTAGTGTCTACGGCACCATCTGCTTTATCTACACATTTATTCATTTAGGTTGATCTTGGGCTCCTCCCTGCAGATCAGAGTGATGCTGAGTGTCCAGTGCCCTCTGTTCAGGTCATTCTTAGCATCCTTCCTTCATCACCTCAAGCTTCATCTCACAACTGGTCCATTTGTTTTTCCCATACTGCTCAAGACATATCAGTGGTGAGGCCTGTATTCCTGCCACCCTCTTGTGGAACTCCCCTTGAAGGGCCATCACACCCTCATGCAGCTGGTGGCTTCATTCCCCATGTAAGAGCCCTGACCTTTTCAGGACAAGGGATGACCATAATTGACAGTTTCTCCGGTGAGTCCCAGAATGGTATCACCCTGGTGCTGGTGGCTGCCAGGTCCCCTTGTATGTCAACTCCAGGACACTCCATGCTTCAGGCCTCCTGGTTGTCCCTGTAACCCTAATCCACCTCATTCTAGTAGGTACTGAGGGTAGAGATGGGCTACTACAGGGTCCTTGTGGCTTGTTTTCATAGTCAGCCATGATGTGAAAATACGGAAGAGAATTCCTTTCAGTATTTTCACAAACAAGTGGTTCAAAGACATTAAATAATATCACTAAAGCCGGGCGGCGGCGGCGCACGCCTTTAGTCCCAGCACTCGGGAGGCAGAGCCAGGCGGATCTCTGTGAGTTCGAGGCCAGCCTGGTCTATGGAGCGAGATCCAGGAAAGGTGCAAAGCTACACAGAGAAACCCTGTCTCAAAAAATAAAAAAAATATATTACTAAATATAGTATTCTTATTTTATTATCATTAGTCTTTTATTGTGCCTAATTTTAAGTTAAAAAAATTAGTAGGTACTTTTTTTTTAAAGTGTACATTAAGTATTGAGTTTGAAACTATCTGGTTCCAGGCACCTCTGGGGGTCTTGTAATGTATCCCCTGAGAATGAGGGACCACTGGAATGAAAGCAAGGGTGGGCCACTGGAATCTTCTCAACTCTAGAGAAGCCCCCCAAATGTATCAGAATTCCTTTCTTTCTTGCAGTCCACCAAAGCCCACCCCCTTCAGTAGACATTGTAATGTGTGCGTGGGTTGAGTGACATCAGATACCACACGGACGCTCAGGGCAGCGTCCCCCTTAGCCTTCAAGCTGACAGTAACTTATCCTGTGCCTGGGCCTGTTGCTTAGCTTGCATGCTCCCTCAGTTTCCCCAAAGGCTGTATCTTCTGGTGGGCCTCAGTGCATATGTCTCCCTCTTCCCTGGGCCAGCCCAATGAAAGAAGACCTCAGACGGGTGCCAGGTGTGTGTGAGTCATAGGAATCCAGGCTTCAAGTTATGTGTGGATGAAGGCAGATGGAGGGGCTATTTTTTATTTTTGCTCCATTGCACTTAAGTCACATTTTCCTACCCTCCGCTCCAAGCTCTAAAAGCATTTTGTGGTATAAAATCTGCCATCATCTGATCCACTCTACCGAAATAAACCAGCTCCCCTGCCGTCATCTTCCCTGAAAAGTGCCCCTGCGTCATGCACTGAGGCCGGTGGGGAGAGGCCTGGCCTGTTTAAAACACTTCATCATAATCCTCCCAGCGTCCCCATCCTCTGAGCTCCCTGGGGGGCTGCTCGGGTTTCTCGGGCTGTTATTACTGGAATGCCAGCCGCTCTCCTTACAGGCCATCCACACAGACCTGCTCTGTCTTAAACCTCGCACACCTCTGCTTAGCCGTCTCAAGAAAACACTGTATAAAAGATAAATGCCAATGTGCTATGCCCTTCTCTCACCCTCACTGGCTTCTGGCTTCCCACTCCTTAGCATCAAATGGTCCATGAATGCACCACTGCCACCCAGAGTCCTGTGAAAGTTACATTTCAATGGATGTCTGTCCACAGATGCAAATCCAGAGCTGTGCTTTAGTGTAAGAATAGTAATCAACATTAAAAAGCGTGTGTACCTTTAATCCCAGCACCTGGGAGGCAGAAGCAGGCAGATCTCTGTGAGTTTGAAGCCAGCTTAGTCTACATACTGAGAGAGCCAGGGCTATGCAGAGAAACCATGTCTCAAAAAAATAACTAAATAAAATTGTGTGTGTGTGTGTGTGTATGTATGTAAAGCCTAAGTCAGGTTAAGTTGCAAATGGAATTTTGACAACTTGTTAGTACAGATGCTCCTCCATGTATGTTGGACTTGCTTTCCACATTTTCATCATAAGCTGAAAATAGCAAAATCAAAAATATACTTAGGGGGCTGGGCATGGTGGCTCATGCCTTTAATCTTAACAGTGGAGAAGCAGAAGCAGGGGGATTTCTGTGAGTTTGAGGCCAGCCTGGTCCACATAGTGAGTTCCAGGACAGCCAGGGCTATGTAGAGAGCCTGTCGTGTGTGTGTGTGTGTGTGTGCGCGCGCGCGCGCGCGCATGTGTGTGTTTATGGACTTCAGAGATGGCCCAGTAGGTAAAGTGATTGCCTTGCAAATGAGAGACCCTGAGTTCGAATCCCTGAAACCTGTGCAAAGCTTTGCTCAGTAACACACATCTGTAAACCTCCTGTGTTGAAATGGGAAGCAGAGCCAAGAGAACCCCTGGAAGTTCTTGGGTCCAGATGCTGTCTCAAACAAGAGAACTAACACCCAAGGTTGTCCTCTGACCTTTGCATGAGTTGGGTGGCACATGTGTGCCCACACTCTCACACATGAATGCACACATACACATTATACATACACAAAAAGATCTTTTAAAATATATAGATTTAATGTAGCCTACCTACCCAATACCATGGCTTAGCCCACTTACATTAGCCTCTTAGGGTTCTCTAGAGGAACAGAACTAATAAAATGAATATACATATACATAAATCCCATATATATGGGATTTATAATTTTGTTTTTGTTTTTATATTTTAAGACAGGGTTTTTCTGTGTAGTTTTGGTGCCTGTCCTGGATCTCGTTCTGTAGACCAGGCTGGCCTCAAACTCACGGAGATCGGCCTGGCTCTGCCTCCCAAGTGCTGGGATTAAAGGTGTGTGCCACCACCACAGCAGGATTTATATTTTATATATATATTAGAATGGCCTACAGGCTATGGTCCAGCTAGAGCAGTGGTTCTCAATCTGTGGGTCACAGCCGCTTTTGGGGGTGCATATCAGAAGATATCCTACATATATATTTACATTACAATTCATGACAGTAGCAAAACTACAGTTATGGAGTAGCAACAAAATAATTTTATGATTGGGGTCACCACAACATGAGGAACTGTATTAAAGGGTCACAGCACTGGAAAGGTTGAGAACCACTGAGCTAGGCCAACAATGGCTGCTACTCAGTCCGGTGGTGGTGGTGGTGGTACATACCTGTAATATCAGCACTTGGGAGACAGAGACAGGAGAATCAGAAGTTCAAGGTCATCCTCAGCTATATGAGTTAGCCTGGGCTACATGAGTCCCTGTCTCAAAACAAAAGTGAGTAAATAAATAGCACAAGCTCTAACATTTTGAACCCCAGTTCAGCCGATTGCTGTGGCACCAGCCGAGTGATTTAGACCTCTGAGCTTTGGCTCTTTGGTTTATTGTGGACATAAAAAATGGTTCACCTGGAGATTCTTTGTGGTCTGTGCTGTGGCTGCGAAGCATTCTGACGGATGGACAGCCACATTCATCCTCCTACAACCATCCTCAGCAAGGGTAATTCTCACCTCCAGGCGACATTGAGCAATGTTTGGTGACAATAGGAGAAAGGGTACAGCGCGGGACACCCGCCAGTGCATGGGACAGCCTGCTAGGATGAAGAAGTGTCTGGACTCAAATGTCAGGAATGCCACTAGAAGCCTCTTTGGTGGTACTTTCTGTGGTTGTGACCTTGCTGTTTGGAGTGTTTTGCTTACTTCCTGGCTGCCCAAGGAAAGCCAGCTCCAAAGAGTAGGAGTGTTTCCAATCCTAAGCATTCTGGCCATTTTTCTAGTCAGTCACAGGCAGACACTGTGGATCTGTCAGACCCAGACTCCAGTCCCAGGTGACCTGCATATTATAAGACCTGGGGTTAGAGGCATCACATTTCAGACCCTCCATCTTTTATCTGAAAATAGGATCATATGTAGTTAAGAAACCTAGAGTAGAGGTTAATACTACAGGCACCAAGGTCAAGACAGACCTGAGTTCAAATCACAGGTGTTTACTTGGTGAACTTTGGGAAGTGACCCAGGCAAGGCTCACTTTCCTCATCTGTAAAATGGGTTAATAAATCCCTTCCTCATTCAGAGAGTTCATCTGGGAACTAAAGGAACCGATACAGGTGATAAGTGGTTTTCTTTGAGCCCTGAATACTGTCGGTGACAAGATGGCAAACAAAATGGGTACCATGGGCAATGTGTCCTCATGAGTGAGCTCACCCTCTCGTGATGCAGGAGAGGGCCAGCCTGGTGCCTCTTCGGCCCTGATCTCTGACATACTCCCTTCTCTTCCCTCTTGCAGATCTGTGCCATCATTGGTGGGACCTTCACTGTCGCTGGCATTCTGGACTCCTGCATCTTCACAGCCTCTGAAGCGTGGAAGAAGATCCAGCTAGGCAAAATCCACTGACATCCTGCCCAGCCCAGCGACTGAGGACCAGGGACCCTGCTAGTCCACCTCCAGCGCCCCATCTCCTTCTGCCTTCTTTGGCCCAGTGTGTGTGGGAGGAGGGTGGTGGTGGTGATGGGTGGCACAAGGTTCCGTAGCTACCTCTTTCCCCATGTTTTAGATAAATTTACACTGCCTGGAGTCTTGGTGTTCCTTTCCCTACAGAGCCCCAAGACCAGAGTGAGGCATGGAGAGGTACTCCAGGGATGCTAGTGACCCCTCGTGGGAAGGCTGTAGTCTTTTCTCTGGTAGGGAATAGCCCAGAGTCCTCACAGAGCAGCTCTCAGCCAGGTTTTGACAATCTTTAAGCCCCACCATTTGGACACACTAACAGCTAGATTTCTCCCCTAGCAGCCAACCTGAGCTCTCAGCCTTCGGACCAGGTTGCCCAAAGGTACTGCTGTCTGGCACTTTCAACCTGGAATGGTACTTGGCAGGCAAGCCCCTAGACACGGCACTGTAGCTGGAACTTGCTTCTGCCCCATGGCTTCATGCCCAACCTAGAGCCCAGGTATTAATTAGCCCTTGCTCCACCCCGGCCTCCTTCTAGAAAGCAAATGCCCAATTGTTTGGCAGAATGGTGGAGACTCAGATTTGCCCACCAGTCCTGAGGCAGCTCACGGGTGCCCCTTCCTCTCTTGTCTTTGCTTTTCTGAATCCCCACCAATGTGCCTCAGCCGCTGTGCTATGTGGCAATAGCATTTCTTGGTGACGGGGCTGGTTCCCACTGCGAAGTTCCCCCAACATATACCGTTACATTCTGCAGTGCCAAGGGTTCGGGCCATGTGGCTGGAAGGTTATCCTTGGAGGACCACATAAGGCACACAGTCTGTGCACGTCTGTCCAATCCAGAAGCAGCCTTCCCTGCAAACCACCACTGATCTTGTCTTGACATCCACCTTTGGTCCCAAGGCCTTAGCTGGAGGAACGAAGCAGACCAGCTTCTTCTCTTTGCACCTCTACCTTGTAGGCCCCCAAGGGTGCCCAGCATTTGGGACCCACTTGCCATTGAGATCCCCTATTAGTCGAGCACACACCAATTCATTCCCAGCCCCTGGGGGGCTCCAGTGTCTCCTCTACTTCCCTCTGAGGTGGATCCCTTCCCTGTTACCCTCTCATCCTCCTCTTTTTGTCCTAAAGGGAGGTGCAGTGGTCCAGGCATGAATTCCACGCGGAGAATTTTAGCTATGCTCTCATGTCTAGAGAGAGCCACATGCCTGGGCTGCATTTCTAAGAGACTGCTTGCATACTTTTGTAATGAAGGGGACCCTCCAGTAGGAAGGTTTTTTTGTTTTGTTTTTCTTAAGTAATCTCTTATGGGTAGCTGGATTCTCTGCCATTTGAAATTTTTGCCTCTGAATTCCAATTCGGAAAAAGTTCCCTTTTTATATGAGCTGACTGTTGTTGTGTATGTAAACCGCCCCGATTTATTTCTGGTACCTGGCCACTTGGATGGATTGCTTTTCTTTTTTTAAACATTCTGTTCCCCAGTTACAGAAACCAGTCCCTTTGGTGTGTAAATCTGTCACCTGTGGAGGGTGGGGCAGGGTGGGACAGGGCGGGAAAATATGTGGCATGCATATGAGTTGAAATCCCACTTTTGTGAGGACACAGGGGATGTCGGTTTCCCATGGAAGAGACGCCTCTGGCCTGTTATTCTTGTAAAGGTATTCTCAGAGGGACATATGTTTTGATTCTTTCCCACTCACTGGGTTCAAATAGATTATTAAAAGGCTGCTTTTCAGAAATATTGCTGTGGCTCTGCCTTGGTTGTGGCTGGATGGCCAAGAGGCTAGGGTGGGACAGAGAGTAAAATTTAATTCTACAGGACAGAGGTTTAAAATGCTAAAGACAAACAGGCAGTAGTCCCAGCACTGGGGAGGCAGAGGCAGGTGGATCTCTGAGTTCCAGGACAGCCATGACTGTATAGAGAAACCCTGTCTCAAAAATAAAATAAAATAAAAATAAATAAAAAGAAGAAGAGGAGGAGAAAAAGAAGAAGAAAATGCCGAAGAAAAGATCTGTTGAGTACCAAGAGAATCTTGCAGGATACAGAACAGTTACAAACCATTGACCTTCAATATTCTAGTTGGCTTTATCCCAACTCGATTGTGTCTGTAGAGGGTTATGGAAGCTTCTAGAAAGAGAGCTTTTTAACTATGGGCACCTTAGGAAGGGATCATCCTGGGAGGAAGGGATTTTGATATTCTGAGGGCCCACAGGTGGTGCAGACTGGCAGTCCACTCACCCGTAAGGCCCCTAGTTTGGCTAAAGTGATAAAAAAAAAAAAAAGTCATTTCCTGTTCTTTCTCAAGCACTAGCGTTACCAGAAATTTTGGGAGACCCACCTGGGGGTGCCACATGTCTGGGAAGCAGAACACCAAGTGGACTGTCTTCCTCCATGGACTCCTGGTTACAGGATTAATAGATTGGCAGAGGTTTCTGAAGTTGACATGCAACATTGAGGGATAAGTTGCTATTCTTATGATTTCTCCTTTTTGATGATCTCTACCCAAATGTAGATGAGGGATGCAGAGTAGATCCATAGAGAGCTGAATCATAGGCCGTGGTGGAGGTGCATCACAAGGGGAAAAATTCAAGTGCTTGAGCAGTGGGTGGCACATCACGGCAGAAGCGTGGGAAGAAGTGAAATGCAGCAATGGGGCTCAAAATAAGGAGGGACAGTTAGGTTTTATTTCCTCATATCACAGTAAGGTGTTCTTATTTGCTAGAAACAATGGCGGGCCATTAGAGTTTTGAATCCCTTTTTAAGAAGAAACTTGTGGGGGTATGGCTTAACAGGTAAAGGAGCTTCCTGCCAAGCCCGATGACCTGCACGATGGAAGGAGAATTAGCTCCCTCATGTATCACGAGACATCATGCATGAGTGTATACACACACACGTAAATAAATGTAATTGAAAAAAATACTTTAAGAGCCAGCAAGCTAGCTCAGTAGGTACCTGATAACCTGAGTTCAATCCCAGAAAACATGTAAAGATAGAAGGAGAGAACAGTCTTCTCAAAGTTTGTCCTTTGGCTTCTACATGCGTGCCATGGCACATGATACCCACCCCACCCTCACACACACACACATAATAATAATAAACAAAATTTACATTATTTTAAAACGGATTTTGGGGCTGGAGGTGTAGCTCAGTGTTGGAGGCCCTAGGCTTACTCCCCCAGCACCAAAACAACAATCAAAGAAGCCTGGTGTGCACTTCTAGAAGGTTCATTATCTGAAGATATATATGGTAGCGTGCAAATGTGAGGGGGGATATTTGTAAAAGAGAACATTCTCTGAAGACCCTTGTCCTCCCCACAGCTGTTTCCTGCCAGTGCTTTGCTGGTGAGGTCATGCATTTCATTCTAACCCATCATTGGGAGGATTGGGCATTCTCAGCATGCCAGGAAGAAGCAGGCGTAATTGCATCCCAGTCACGCAGCTAGCAGGTGGTCCAGTTGGAATTCCAACTCAGACCTGCCTGAGTACAGGGTTATGAGGAAACACGGGGGTCTGCCTCAGCCCCAGGATCATCAGAGCTGTGTCAAAAGGGAAAGCTGGAAATGGAGGAAGAGGATCGGAGCAGGAGAGTTTGCTGTGTTTCTCTTTAGTCTTTTTTTCCCTTTAAAGCAGTGATTCTCTACTTTCCTAATGCTGCGACCCTGTAATACAGTTCCTCATATTGTGCTGACCCCAACCATGAAGTTATTTTCATTGCTGCTTCTTAACTGTAATTTTGCTACTGTTAGGAATCATAATGTAAAAAAAAAAATTTATTTTTTAATTTGGAGCTGAGGACCGAACCCAGGGCCTTGCGCTTGCCAAGCAAGCACTCTACCACTGAGCTAAATCCTCAACCTTTTTTTTTTTTTGGTTTTTCGAGACAGGGTTTCTCTGTGTTGCTTTGGTGCCTGTCCTGGATCTCGCTTTGTACACCAGGCTAGCCTCGAACTCACAGAGATCCGCCTGGCTCTGCCTCCTAAGTGCTGGGATTAAAGGCATGTGCCACCACCACCTGTCTCTGTAAATATTTTTGAGAGAGAGAAATTTGCCAAAGGGATCATGATCCACAGGTTGAGAACCACTGCTTTATATCAACCTGTGAGAGACTGAGATTATAACAGTTAAAGTTCTCCCCACATCTCCCATCATTCTCTGTACATGGCTTCATGTAGGTGCCAGATAAATCAATAAGTGAATGAACATTTGAGGAAATGTGTGGGGAATGACTTCAATGTGCAGAAGAGTGAAAAGGGAGCCAGTGAATGAATGAACTAACTTCCATGATTGCTATGAAGACGACCTCTGACCCTTTCTGGGCACAGTCATGCTGGCACCTGCCCCTGTGTTTCCACTGAAAGTGACTGACAGACACTGGGCATGGTGGCACACACCGTTAATCACAGGACTCGTTTGAGGTCACTGATGACCCTTTCCCAAACCCTTGCAACCCGGACACAGTGACAATGGATGGCATTGAATTCACTGTGGTCTCTACATCTTTAACTGCAGTAGCATACTTTGCCCAAGTGGAGCCTTCCTCCAGAAATCTCCAACACTGAGTACAGGGGCCTCTAGAGTAAAGTCCTGAACAGGACCCTGCAATAGCCAAAGGTCCAGTGATACCCGTGTTGGACTTCCATAACCAATTCTAATAAGCTAGGAATGTGCATAGGATCAGCCTGAACGTGGCTTTTCGGCATTGGGCAAGACATCCTTTCTGCATCTTAGAGTCTCCATCTGTTAAGTGAACACTGCAACCTCATAGCCAGCATCTGGCACAAAGTAGGTGTTCGGCAAACGTACAGTGAATGGATGAATGGGAGGGCTAGAGATAATGAATGAATAATACTTTACACAGAATAAGCACTTCGGTCTTCTAACACGAAAACAGCGGAAGCTGGAAGCCTTTTCCTTCCCTCCTCGCAGGCCGCTACAGTGCTCAGGTCAGGGAGGGGGGCCTTCACAGGGCAGGTGCTTCCTTCTCAGACTATGGCACAGCCAGGGCCAAGACTTCATGCCCAGAGGATGAGCAGCGTGTCTTAATCTGACGAACCTGCAGGTGGCGCCCGTGCTACCAGCAATCTTCCAACAGAGGTGGAGCCAAGCTCCTTACTTGGCCCGGGAGGGGCCGGTCTAGGACTCGGAGGTGTGAGGGGGAGGCGGCCACGGACTCTCACGATGGTGAGCTGGATCTTTCCCAAAGTTCTCTCAAGCAGTTAAAAAAGTAAAGGAAGCACACTTGACACTCTCGCCAGCGTGTTGCATCGCACATGTTCTCATCAAACAGAAAGCTGACAGTTTGCATCATTGAGATTAATTTTAGGACTCTTGTGAGCTCTATATAGCTCAGTGTTAGAGGACAAAGATACAGCTCACTATTAGAGCGCCAGTCCCCAGCATGAAAAGTCTAAATGTGAAGATTAGAGCAAATGCAAAGGCTGTCTTTGGATTATTCTGAGGGAGCCCCCACACACCTGCTCTTCTTAGGAAGACTGATACCTGCTTTGTGCCAGGCACTGTTCTGAACACTCGAGGAAACCCATTTAATTCTCGCATTCTCGTTCTACAGAGCAGAAAATTAAGACTATAAAGCAGGCAGTTCCCAGATCCAGCTCGAAAGACACACTTGGGACCAGCTATGACTTTATGATCCAAGAGCTAAACACACAACAGGTGTGTGTGTGTGTGTGTGTGTGTGTGTGTGTGTGTAAAAACAAACAAACAAAACAACAACATTGCTACTCCTCAAAAACCTTTGGAAGGTGAGAGAATACTTTTTTAAAAGTTCAGATTTGAGGGACAGGGAAGTGTAAGTCAGTGTAGAGTGTGTGTTTAATGTGTTGAGTTACTGGACTCAATCCCCAGCACCAACAAATTAAATTCTAGTTTAATTTAAATCAATTCAGATATAACTCTGACCTTCCACCATGTGGGTTTTTTGTGTGTTTGTTTTGTTTTTGTTTTTTGAGACAAGGTTTCTCTGTGTAGCCCTGGCTGTCCTGGAACTCCCACTGTAACTAGGCTGACCTTGAACTCACAGAGATCCACCTGCCTCTGCCTCTCAAGTGTTGGGATTAAAGGTGTGTGCCACCACCGCCTGGCCCATCATGTGATTTTTAACATTTTTTTAATTTATTTATATTTTTTATGTATGAGTGTATGCCTGCATGCCAGAAAAGGGCATCAGATCCCACTGTAGATGGTTGTGAGCCACCATGTGGTTGCTGGGAATTGAACTCAGGACCTCTGAAAGAGCAGCCAGTGCTCTTAACTGCTGAGCCATCTCTCCAGGCCCCACCATGTGTTTTTATAGAATTGTAGTAGGGCCCAAAATTTCGCATTTTGAGCTTAGTAATTCTGAAGAAGCCAGTCAGATGGCTTTTGAATGGTGTGTCATGGTGTTTAAAGAATGTGGACAATGTAGAGTTCACACAAATTGAACCAGACATGGGCGGAAAATATTTAGACAAAAAAAAACTGTTCATCTATATTGAACATGTACAGATTTTTCTTTTCATTTCCTAAGCAATACAGTATAAGAATTCATATAGCCTTTACATTGTACTAGATGTTATATCTAGACACAATTAAGTTGCAGGAGGACATGCATGGGTTATATCAAGCATTGTGATGGAATGGACTTGAATATCCATGGATGGAGCTGCTGTAACCAGGATGCTGAGAACAACTGTGCAGTACATACATACCCACGTGACTTCTGTTAGAATTCCTAGCCACTCCCGCAGCACATGACTGCGCACATGCGTGACATAGCTGTAAGCTGATATGCACGTGTGTGTGTGTGGGGGGGGGAACCTATAAAAGTGGGATCCACCTATTCCTTCTCTCTTTTCCTCCACGCTCATTCCATGGGCCTATGCACATCTTTTCTATTGCCTTCCCTTAATAAACTCTTATAGTGGGTTTTGTTGTGCCTTGTGGCCTCTCTCATACGGTAAACAGCGCCGCTTAATGAATAACTTCTACAGACTCCTTTGTTGAGGGCAATGGGGGTGAGGGTGGCCTGTTTGAGAATGGTGAGAAACTGAAACGACATCAGCAAGGAATTGGGACTGCATATGGCTCAGTGATAGAAGTGTTATTGGGAAATAGGGAGTGGGTTTTAGTCTTACTGATAAGAAAAATAATTTTTAAAAAATGGACTCAGAATGAAGTTTTGAGAACCATCTCATGGGAATTTTAGAGAAACTAATAGGGCAAGCAAGCTGTAAATCTCGGCTGCTACCAGGAGGAAAGAGATAGAAGAATCCAAGAAAGAGTCCAAGAATATAGACAGGCTGGGCAGTGGAGGTCTGAAAGCAGCTTGTGGGGTATGTGGGGGAGGGGTGAAGAACTATCATGGCAAGCAAGGTCGACATTTTAGCAGGCAAACCTTAAGGAGGGGCAATTTGTGGTGCTTCCCTTCCTTAAAATTAGTGTGTTACGAAGGAAACAAGATATGGCAGGCCGAGCTGATCTGAAGGGAAAGCCCATCCTCAGTGGCCTCCGAGTCGGCT
>CABHPH010123698.1:0-28756 GCA_902168325.1 Peromyscus nudipes
GTCTCTGTCTCTGTCTCTGTCTCTGTCTCTGTCTCTCTCTCTCTCTCTCTCTCTCTCTCTCTCTCTCTCTCTCACACACACACACAGTGGTAAAGAGAGCAGGTGTGGAAGCCACACTGGTTCCTCTTAGTCCCTCAGCTAACTCGCTGCATGTTTTTAGGTAAGTTAAGGACTCTCTCAACTCACTTTCTTCATCCATAAAAATAGGTTTCACTGCAGGATTTATTTCGCAGAGTCATGAGACTAAAGTAATTCAGAATATGAAATGTGTGCATACCTAACACCCATAGCATGGTTGCTCTGTACTTAGCAAAGACTTGATTAGTGTAACCACCATTATCATTTTTATGAATGGCATCCTATGCAACAGTGCGGCATAGGAGGAAGTACTTGACAGATGTCCTAACAATGTGGTTAAGACATTATGGCCACAGACATTTCATCACTTCAGGGATTTGGAAGGGAATGAAACTCAAATTTCCAATGTCCTGTGTAGAACTTTATGAAAAGGCTACCTTTTCCAGGAATGCATCTCTCTTTCTTGTTGGACAGGGTCAGCCTGGTATGGGACTTCTCCTTAGGAAACTTGGGTGGGCCTCCTTTAGATGGGAGGCAGGTTCTAATCCGACTGTAGGTCCTTTTCTCAGATCATGATTTTGTAGACACTACCATGTGATTCTCAAGCATTCTCATTGTCTTTGTATGTCTGTGTCTTGGAGAGAAGCAGGGTCTACTCCATGACACAGACAAAACCATCAGCTGTCTGTTCTTTCTTCTTCCTTGCCTCAGCCCCAGCTGGTCCTGCTGCAGAGCTGGAATCCTAAAGGGGTTGTCTAAAGAAGCAAGGGTATGGTAAGGTGTTCTGCAGCCACGGTGATGGCTATGCCATGCAGCTGCCTGTGGTGGCTACCTAAGCACTTGTAGCAGAGTCCCCAGGCTTCACGTAATGGTAGAGCCTGCTGTGGCATGTAAAGTTCAGAAGCAATGTCTCAAAATTCATCAGGGAAGGCCCAAGGTATGAGGCATTCCTGACATGTGGCTTTGCCAGGACTTCTGGTCACAGTTCTTGGTTTCTGTTTGCATTTTAGAGCATTTCTTTTTTTTTTTTCATTTTTTTCTATTAAGAGATTTTCCATTCATTTTACACATCAACCACAGATTCCCCCATCCTCCCTCCTCCCATCCTCCAGCACTCCCCTCCCCCCCCCCCCCCATCCCCCCCAGGCAAGGTCTCCCCCGGGGAGTCAGCAGAGCCTGGTACATTTAGTTGAGGCAGGTCCAAGCCCCTCCTCCCTGCACCAAGGCCGTGCAAAGTGTTGAGAGCATTTCTTTAGCAACTGTGTTGATTCTGTGCGTTACCGGCGGCTTTCATTGAATTTACTTTTCACCGTAACTGGCCAGGGTTGGGCTCCTGTTGACTGACATCTGGAAGCTTTGCTGGTGCACTGATTTTCTGAGATCCACTGGTCCCTTTCTGTCCCTCCCACACAGGCAGCCTCTATGCTGCAGCAAATGGACTGGTTGTAGGGAGGTCCCACTGCCATCCTTGCAACCCCTGTAAGCTTCAGTTTTAACAGTCTAGGCTGCACATCACCTGTGTGTCTAATCAGAGATTTGCTGTGTAAGCATGTCTTGATCATTTGCTTTGTACTAACTAGGTGGTGGTTAGGCTTCGGACACCCGAAGTGAAGTAAAACATGGTCCCTCTGGTGCACACCATTTGTTATTTGGTAGCCATCGGAGCTTGGCTCCAGAACTCCACATACCAAATTCACAGATCTTAAGTCCATTGTGTCCAATAACACAGTATTTGCATACGACATAGGCACACCCTCTTATAAAATTGAAATCATGTCTGAATTTGTCTTAATACTTAATGCAATGTAAATCCTATGTATTGTTTATAAATTTTCAGTTCAGACACAAATTTGAAAAAAAAATAATTTCAATTTTCTTTATTGAACTCACTGATGTGTAGCTTGCGGTTATGGAGGACTGACGGACTTAGAATTATAGCCCCTTGATAGTGAACTTGACTTCTAGTCACAAGAATTACAGTGGTTGCCGGCCAGTGGGGGCACATGACTTTAATCCCAGCACTCAGGAGGCAGAGCCAGGTGGATCTCTGTGAGTTCGAGGCCAGCCTGGTCTACGGAGCGAGATCCAGGACAGGCACCAAAACTACACCGAGAAACCCTGTCTCGAAAAAACCAAACAAAAACAAAATTACAGTTGTTTACTTTTTTATACCATCGTGAGATGCAGTGAGACAATCTGGCAGCATAGTGTTTGGCCATGGGGAGGAAGCAGCATTTCAACTCGTGGCTAGCACTGAGGTGGGGAAGGTGGCGAGACACAGTGGTTAAAGTCTCATTAGAGAAGCTTGACTTCTTGGCACATCTCCCGGCTCTTATTTACTGTATGAAATAGGAACAATTAATCAATCTGGGCCCTAGCCTCGTTTTAAAATTAAGTATTTGTACAAAGTAATGGGTTTCATTATGGTATTTCCACGTATGTGTATCATATACTTTTATCATGCCCATGCACCTTATTATCCTTTTTTACCTTCTCCCCCACCCCCCCCCTTCATGCTCAGGATAGCCTCCCTTTTGCTCTCATCTTTATTTCCCTCTAAATTGCACGCACTGGAAAAAATGTGGTCGTTGTCTCAGCAGGGCCATATGGCAATTCTCTCCACAGTTTCCATACTGATTTCCAGAGTGGCCAGGCTACTTTCCATAGCCTCCAAGACTATAAAGGTTCCTTTCCTCCCGCGTTCTTACCAGGGTTGGTTGCTGTTTGGTGTCCCAATGATGACAGCCATCCTGACAGGGTGAGGTAGGATCTCAATGTAGTTTTCCTTTGCATTTCCCTGACGACTCGAGGTGGTGAGCATTTTTCATTATGTTGGCCAATGGCTCTCCTCCATTGAGAGCTAGAACTGCTAGAGGCGGGAGAGCACAGCTGCTTGGATACCCTTGACTGAAGACTGGTCCTCCTCTGTTTGGGAAAGTGCAGCTTTGCAGGGTGATGCACAGGGAGCAGTGAGGGAGGAATGGGATACCAGCCTAGCCAGTCAGGTCAGGAGAATCAACCCTGGTGATCCATGGGGTAAAAGACGGTCATTGGATCATCTGCACACGCTCTTTATTTGAGAAGTGTCTGTCTCATCATTTACCTGTTCATTGGTTGCCTTGTTTACTATTTGGTATTTTTTTTTGAGTTCTCTGTGTATTCTGGATATTAATCCTTTGTTGGATAAATAGCTGGGGGGATTTTTCTCCCATCCTATAGGTTGTTTCTTTACCTTCTTACACGTTCTGTTTGTTAGGTTGAAATGTGGTAATTTGATGCGTTTCCAGCTCTTACTACGGTTTCTTGAACCGCTGCAGTTATACTCGGCAAAGCATTGCTTAGATTTGTTTTGACATGTTCCTTCTATGTGTTCTGCTCATGGGGTCCAGGGCCTTTTGCAAAAGGCTTTAGGTGCATTTTGAGTTGATTTTTGTACAGGGTGAGAGAGAGAGAGAGAGAGAGAGAGAGAGAGAGAGAGAGAGAGAGAGGGATTTAGTTTTGTACACGTGAAATCCAATTTTCCCAGCACCCATTGTTAAGGGAAGCTCATGTTTTCTTCAGTGTGTTTATGTAGCAAAATGGCAGCTTCTTTCACAGACTGGACTGGAATGTCAGAGTTTTATGTAACTTCTTTGATTAGCACAACTTTCAAGAGAGTGCCTTGACAGTCTATGTTCTTTCCATGCTCTCTATTTGTTTTCGTTCTCTCTGTTTTGCCTGTCCTTGTCCAGTTCCTTTACGTTATTACTAAAGTAAGTAGGCAGAGATGAGTTTTCCCCTAGGATGGAGTTCGGCAGTGTTTTCCGCCCACCTCCAGCACCTTGCTTGATGCTAGCTAGCAGTATTTTAATTGGATTTTGGGCTGCAGCGTTCTTTTAGGCCAATAGTCTTCAAGGCATTTTTCTGTCCTTTCTCTGGACTGAAGTGGTGTCATAGTATAGGTTTGAGAATAGTACTTCTCAGTGGTACAAATATGTACTTTACACATATTATTCACTATTCACCAGTTGCCTGCCCACTCATGGGTGTTTGCACTACATGACACCGAAGTAGGCTTGAAAAAAATACCAAAAACACTCACAAAGCCTCATGAATCTTCTTTGGATTATTCCTCACCCCCATGATGACCAAGGAAAATGATTAATTAACTCCAGTTGTTATCTGATGGTTTTCCCCAAATGTACTTCTTTTAGACCTGAATTATTAAATCATTATGCAGATTCTCCAGTCCATTTTGTGTTTTAAAAATGTGTCATAAAAAGTATTTTTATTACCACTGGAGTCTTTTTCAAAGTATCCTCAAGTGATATTTGGTCTAGATTTCAGTTTATAGCCAACCTGCTGCATTCTGTAGTTTTATATGTTTTCCTTATATGGGCTAATTTTCTATCACTAAAAACTGATTTTTATCCCTATAATTATCATTTTGGCCATCAGTTATACAGAATGGGCTCTGTTTGTTTATTCCTGGAAGAGTTTTAATTGGTTTTGGAGTGGATGCTCTCATCCCAGTCTTAAGTACAACTGTGTTTTTGAATGTGTAACTTCTGATGAGGTGTTATGAAAACAGTCCCCAGGCAGCTTATTTTTTATTTTACTTTTCATTTACTTCTAGCCTCACCCCAACACATTTGCTTATGTTGAAATCAATGGACAGCCATGACACCAAATAAAGGATGGTAGACTGTAATTCTGGTGTGGTCTGGTACAAGATCACTGTGTGGCTTATGTTAAGTCATTGGACTGTGTAGGGCCCCAATTTCCTCATCTGCAAAATTGGGAGAGATGATTTACCCAGTAAATGTTTGTAAAGCAGTATCATGTGATGGGCACTGTGCCACTTGCTGGGAAATGTGTAGTCTAGCTTTAAACCACTGAGTCTAAGGCCCTTAGTGAGCTCACAGCACTGTATATATAATGCCTGTCCACTTGCTTCCAATGATCTTTTGAAGGGAGTAGAAAAAAAAAACTTATAACATATCTGAAGTTTGTTTCTGACCTTTTTGTTGTAAGTATTTAATTTACAACAAATACTTTGAATTTTCTCTAATGGGAGTTCCACTAGAGAGGCCTGAAAGGATTCAGGCCACAAGCTATGTTCCATTTGAAAGCTAGTCTCTGAATACTCTTGGGAACACACTTTGGATCTCAGTTTTTAGAGCACATTTTTCTTTTTAAAGAAAAGATTTAAAGCACAGTTGCTGATCTTCATTTAAATGTGAGAATCAGTATTCAGACAACACTTACTGAATTCTAAGACCGTATATGGACTACGGCAATGGCTCAGGCAGTAAAATGCTTTTTGTGCAAGCCCAAGGAACTGAGTTCTGATCCCCTTACCCCACATAAAAATCCAGGTGTGGTGGTGACATACGCCTGCATTCTCCATGCTGGAGAGGTAGAGACAAGAGCTTGCTAGTGAATCAACCCGATCCAGGCTCAGTGAGAGACCATGTATCTAAAAGTAAGATGGAGAGAGGCTGAGGAAGACACCCATGGTTTGTCCATGGTTTACTAGTGTTTCCAGAGTCCTTAAAATATTTAATCCAAGTATGCCACTTTGTTTCCTTTGCATTTCATTTCATTTAAGGTGTGGCATTTGTTGAGATGTCGTAGGGTAGGGTGTGAGAAAAAGCTGGAATACACTGAGGTCATTCTGGGTCTGTTACAGATGGGAGCCACCCAGAAGGACTGTTTATAATAGGTAATAGCTATAAAGGAATAGAACATAGAGGGAATGTTGTAGACAGCATGGAAGAAAGTAACTACTGAGCTAGTAGGAAATTCAGAGGACATCCTGCATGAAAATTAACTCCTAACAAGGTTTTGTTTGATTTTAGGAGAAGTAATAAAATAGTAAATGTTAATTTTTGTCTGTTTTTCAGACTCTTACCAGGGGTAATAGTTCTTATTTCAATTTTTAATGATCACACTTGCCTTTCTTTTCTGCTCATGAATATTCACATTAAAATTTCTTACCACCATGCCTCTAATTTCCTTGTCTCTTTAGATCAATCTTCTAAAAATTCAAGAACAATACCCACTTGCTGGAGGGAAGCGTGTTCCGGCCTGTAACACAGACTCGTTGACACATGCGCAAGGGGACTGGAGACTGGAGCCCAAAGGAAAGTGAGGGCGGAAATGGGCGAGATTCAAGAGGAGAGGAAGACTAAACTGCAGGAAAAGGGGAAAGCTTTGTATTTTCCTCAAAAGATAGTAAAATTGCCCCAGCAGTGGCGATTTTAATAATCCCAGCACTTGGGAGGCAGAGGCAGGTGGATCTCTGTGAGTGCGAGGCCAGCCTGGTCTACAGAGGTAGGACAGCCGAAGCTATCCAGAGAAACCCTGTCTTGAAAAACAAAAACAAACAAACAAACAAATGATAGTAAAATTAGGGCACACGGAAATGTAGGGAAAGAAAAATATTACCAGGAGGTAGAAAGTGTATTAGGCTTGTCATTAACTGAATTTTGGTTCACTTTTCTCTAATTCCTAGTTACATCTGTAAGATGTGGGGTACTAACAGCAGAACCTTGCCTCAGACTTGTTTGTGGTTAAGGACGATGAACTGGATGTGAATCCCTTGCCCAGCTCCTGGGTTGACAAAGGCCTCTTCCTCTTGCACGCCTGTGTAGAAGAAAGACATTGGGGACAACACAAAGCAGTGTGCTGCAGACTTCGACCTGCTTCTCTGATTTGTTAGTTGGTTGGGAAAGTTTTCAAAACTTGCTCAACCTTAGTTATTTCTTCTGTAAATTAGGGATAATTATGACAGCAATTTTATGTAGAGTGCTTGTAAAATATTTGGCGCTGAAATGACCACTACTGATGGTCAATGATTAACAGAGCTGCTCACCTTGCTGCTGCTCACCCAGGATTTGGTTCCTAGCACCCATAATAATAAGTGGTTCACAACTGCCTGTACCTCTCCTCCCAGGGGATACTGTGCTATCTTCTGCCTGTGAGAGTACCTGCACACATGTTGTACGCATACATACACTTAGGCACACATACACCTGAAATATCAATTTTTCAGATCTCTGTGAGTTTGAGGCCAGTCTGGTCTAAAGATTGAGTTCCAGGACAGACAAGAAGGCTATACAAAGAAACTTTCTTGAAAAACTAAAGCCAGCCAACCAACCAACCCGCCAACCAACCCACCAACCAACCAACCAAACAAAAACAAAAGAAAAAAGAAAAAGAAGAGCATTTTTTTAAATTAATATTTTGGAGTGTGTCTGTGTATGTTTGTGTGTCTGTGTGTGTGTGTTTGTGTGTCTGTGTGTGTATGTTTGTGTGTCTGTGTGTGCAGGTTCCTGTACACATGTATGCAGAGGCCAGAGGTCAATGTCTGGTGTCTTCCTCAATTGCTTTCCACCTTATTTTTGAGACAGTCTCTCACTGAACCTGGAACTAGCTGATGGTCCAGCCAATAAGTCCCAGAGTCCCTCTTGTTTCAGCATCCCCAGAGCTGGGGGATTGAGTGTAAGCATATGCCTGGCTTTTTCATGTGGATGTTGGGGATCAAACTCAGCTTTTCATATTTGTAAGGCAAACACTTTACTGACTAAGCCATCTCTCCAAACCCTACTATGATTTTTTTAGCAGATACTGAGGATCCTGTGGTCATTTTGAGTGGAGGGTGATAGGTTAGCTGAAAGGTGGGGTGAGGAACACGTGTGGTAGAGAGAGGCTCTAATCTGTTGGTGGTTTCCAGATGGGAACTG
The DNA here is from genome assembly GCA_902168325.1 of Peromyscus nudipes. NCBI lineage: Eukaryota > Metazoa > Chordata > Mammalia > Rodentia > Cricetidae > Peromyscus > Peromyscus nudipes. Next base: position 7,806 of record CABHPH010123698.1, read on the forward strand.
AGTGGCGGGGGGCTGAGGAGAGACCAAAAGAGAGTAAGACTAATTGGGATATCAGTAGACACTGCTGGTTAGAGACTTGAGAGCCCAATGAGCAACAGTGGTAGGAGGGATGGAGAGAAGCTACTCATTTACTCTGGGGATGTAGTCTTCAAACTCCAGTGTGCATGACTCACCTAGGGAGCCAGAATGTGGGTTGTCCTCTGATCAGTCTGGATGGACCAGAGATGCTGTCATGATTAACCAGACCTCAAGAAGCACAGAGGATAGGCAGGTCACACCAGCAAAGATGTCGTGGGAGGGACTGGTGGGATTTGATGACTCACTGGTCCTGAGGAGAAAAGAGAGTTTTTGTTTGTTTGCTTTGTTGCCATTTTTTTTTAAAGGAACTAAATCAGGAAGAAAAATGAGTTTGCCTTATTAGGTTTGGTTTCCTGAACTTAGCATTATAGGATGTAGAACAGTGTAATGATAAAGGTTAGACTGATTTTCAGATCAGGGTTAACCCCTTCTCCACGATTATTAGAAAGATGACTCAGGGTTTGGACTTTACTCTCCAGTCTCTAACTGGGAGGCCTCAGGGACGAGGTCAGGAGACTGCTGCACAGATTGATGCATTGTAAAAACAGGGGTGGCACTTACTAGAGGAATAAAAATCCTCTCTGTGGATTTCACAGAATGTAAAGAGTAACACAGCTCCTGGGGAGGCCCGTCTGGGCCTTTCCACATAGAACTTTTCTATTAGGCTGTACAATACCTCAGATGATTCTGTGTTTTGACAGCCTTCTGAACTTTGTGTTTTCTAATTATTCATTAGCTGACATAATTTCAGGGCACTCGAGTGCCAGGATTGGCACCAGTTCTGCCGGGCCAGCATCCATTAGGAAACTGTAATAGTTAGATTCTTCCTTTTAAGGTACTTCTCCGGGAACGGCCGTCTGAATTAAAGACGAAAGGATCTGGTCAAACTCACTTAGAATCCTAGCCCAATAAAGGTAAATGGCCGCTGTGGGACAAGCTGTGAACCCTCCCTTGTGTTTCCAACCAGCACCAGTGTTCTGATGTTGGGAGAATTAGCTCTTCGGAACTTATCTCCATCTTTGGGTTGAATCTAAAAAGACTGGTGGAGAGTAAATGTTTTCCCCTTAAACTTGATCTGAACTTTCAAAATTGTCCTTGCGTCTATTGCATGTGTGACTTTTTGGTGTATGTGTGGTATTAAGGATTGAACCCAAAGGCCCCATACATGTTAGGCAAGGGCTCAATCATTGAACTACACCCTTACCCACATCTGCCCCTGTATGTAATTAAGTCTGTAAGATTTCAGGGATAAAGTTAAACTTAAGGGAACAAATTTATTACCTACAAAAATTTATGGAACATATTTTATTCTGAAGGCCTCATTAATAACTATTTACAGTATTAACAAATGGTGGTTATATTACCATGTCTCTGGACTATCCAAGAACAACCTTTTATCTCTTGCTTCATAAAAGAGATCAGAAAGCAACAAAAATAAATAAATAAATTCCAGGCCATATTATCAAGATGTTATCTCAGATATAACAGAGGTCAAGAATCTAAGGACTCATTAAGTTATAACTGTTTCAAAAACAACATCCTTTCCCAAAACTAAATTACATAAAGTATTTTTTATTTGTTTTGGGCTCAACAACAGGGACGCTAATAATGCAGAGTTGGAGACTGCTCTTCCTTGGTACCATTTGAGCCCAAAGACATTCGGAATCGCATGTGTGAATCGGTTACTAACATACCACCGAAGTTCCTGCCTTACCTCTCTGCGTTTTCTGGTCTTCAGCCTCCTTCGTTGCTGCACTCCAATATTTTCATCCAGCCTAAAAACATCCCACCTTTGAAGGCTGTAAAGGCTCCAGAAGAAAAGCTCCTCGGCCCAAATTATTTTAACTTTGCTTGAGTAGTTGGCTGAAACCTTTGCCAACCTATTTACCTTAATTAGCTCCACAGGTATGGTTCCCTCAAGAGGAACTCTTAAGTGTAGTTGACTCCAGATTCAAAAGGGGAAACCCTCCATCTCATGAAATTACAGAACCATTAAGGCTCTTTGAGACCTCCTCCAAAGTAATACCAAATTTCTTCTTCAACTGAGGAGCTAAATCTCTATCTAAGAGTTTGCTTGCATATGGAGCTAATCACAGTTAGGCTCGAACTGTTAACTACTGATCATTGCTAGTACAGCAGTTGTTGGCTGAGTGGATTCTACTGTCTAGGTATCTCCTCCAAAGAATCCCCAAGATCTCTCTAAAACGTCTATCTAATAATAATAGATGCATTATTTTGACACCTCAACTCTCCCCTTCTTGTATTCAGTGCCTCTAAACACAATCTACCCAATCATTCAAGAACCTGGGAGTTGTCCAGCACTCCTCCATCCTCCTACAACCAATCATTCTCCAGTACCTGCTGGTTTTGACATCTTACACATGTGTTGACTGTTCTCTCCCTGAGCCCCTTCTGGGGATCCCTTCTAGCTTAGGCTTGACATTTCTCTCTGGGCATTCATAGCAGAATTCTAAGGGATTTTGCTGCATCCAATCACAGCCTCCTCTATCATGATTTCAGCGACTTTTTCATCTAAGCGTTGCTAGCTCCTTGGCAAAAAATCCGGCTTCCCACAATCCAGTTTTAATCAGGCTCCTCTCTTACCTGCTCCCTACTGGTTCATGCTTCACTCTCCAGCAGGACTTTTCAGTCTTGCACTATTGACATTAGGAGTCAGATAACTCTTTGTAGGGGGGTGCTGTCCTGTGTGTTGTGGGGTGTTTTAGCATCACCCCTGGTCTGTCCCTGCTGACTGTCAGTGTTTCCCCCTTCTCCTGGTTTTTGGGAACCCAAAGCAAAATAAAACACAGGGCATAGATGATTCAAGCTGTATCTGACCTGAAAGCTTTTCTTGAGGTCAATCATGTCTTTGAGGGGAGGGTTCAAAGCTCCCCAGCACTTATAAACAGGGGGTGAGTGTTGTTCTGCACACACTAGGCTATCAAGTGCCTCTATTCCCTTGCTTTTGTTTGTCCCATATTGCTTTTTCCCCCTCTTATTATAGGGAAGGAGTTTGTCCTTATGTCCATCCACTGCCTTCACTGTTTTCCCTGAAGAAGAAGGATGAGCAATCTGATTGGCCAAGTTCTAAGGACTGATTGGAACAAAGTGTGAAGGCAGAGGGTCCATTTCTCTGAAAGGCCACCCATAAGTGTATAACCTCCTCTTCAATGACCTGATTAGTAAATGAATCCATGTTTAAAAAATACAAACAATACAGAATATAGCATTAAAAGTGAAAGCATCCTAGAGTCAAAGTGTTGTGATTAAAATAAAATTGACATTACCCCAACATTACCTCCCTTTGAAACCCTGTGTGTTGGCTCTAGGGTTGTATATAAAAGATTGAGGTCAGGTTAGCTTAAAACATGGGACGTTCTTGACTTCATGCTGGGTGTCAAGATTACCAGAGCAGGTGACTGGCACTTCATGTCTGCCTAGCTCAAAGAGATGTCAACATTCCTCACAGCAGCCACAGCCATCCATCATTCAACCACCCCTTCTTCATATCCTCCAGTTATTCTTCCTCCCTTCGCTGGAAAAGGCACAACTCATAATAATCAGAGCTATTATCAGGAAGAAGAGAATTCTGACATTTTGTGACTTATCATGTTATCAGTCCACAGAGTCTGAGATTCTGCTTTGCAAGGTCAAGGGTCAGTCAGCGTAAGGAGCAGGGGAAGCCATCCATGAGTGAAGTCCTGAGTGAATGTGTGTTGTTGATATGGGCACAGTCAAGTCAAGGACCCTAGACTTAGGCCTGCGGGAAAAATGGCAAAGCTCTCACCCCGGGGTGAGGCTCAGAGGGAAATGGTAAAGCCTTCCCTTCTGGTCCAAGTGTGGATGTTGATAGTTTGTGCAGAAAATGTCCACCATAACTACACTTCCGTATTTGTGACCTGAAGACTGCTCCCTTACAGAAGCTACTCCGAGGTTAGCTAAACCTGTCTCCTTGAAACAGATGTATACCATAAACCCTGCCTTCTTGTTTATTATCACCCCCTTGTCTAACCATGCATGCCACTCCTGCTCCGTTCAACTCTAGATAATAAACATGCTGAGCTTCTGGTGTGCTGCGGTTTCTCCAGTCTATCCCACCTCAGCTTTCTTTCCTTCTGTCTGTGTGTCTGTTTGTCTTTTCTTCATTCCTTTCTGCCCTGGTCAGGTCTGTCCCTGGAACCATGCAAGCATGTGGCAAGTGAGTCGTAAGGTCTGTGTTTTTGAGCCTTCTGGACCTTGAGTCTGATGTGCTGCAAGTTAAAATGGGAAGCATTTGGGTGCCTGATGTGTTGACAGCTCAGTACGCCGCCACCTCACATTCACAAGGATGTAGTGCTTACTCCTTAAATTTCCAAGTTATACGGAACCTTTAGAGTAGATGCAAGGAAAGACGTCTCTTTTGTGAGTGTCCTGGAGGGTTGAAAAGGGTTTCAAAATGAAGTACTTGAAGAGAAAGCAGCAGCAAGAGCACTTTCTGAAGGGAGCAAAACCATGCTTGATGGTGGGGAAAAGTGACGATTTTTATCATCAGATAGGAGAACAAAGGGTGAGAGAAATCCTTTCCATTCAAATTTAATTCTAGAGACTTCATCCTTTCAATTGGGAATTTAAAAATAGCCCCCTCCCCTTATTTTGTTGGTGATTCTTTTAAATCCATCACCACCCCTCCAGAATTCACTGGAGTCACTATGAATGGTAAAGTGTTCACAGCCGCAGAATCTAAAAAACTCTAAAAATGCTTTAAAAACCCTAATCGAAACAAACCTGAACACCAAATTGTGTCTTTGCTATGATCACAACTAAAAATTCTGTTTGCATATGGACAGGGACTCCAAGGGAACAGGGAAAAAATTGTCAACAGTTTGGTTTGTAGGATGGCAGAGTTTTGGGTGAATTTTTCCTTTTTTTAATTTTGAGCTTTGTTAATGTTTTTGCAATGTTTGTAATAAACAATACTGTGACAGTGGCAGCTGAACCCGCTGACTAACTATTGTTAGAAAGAGCAGCTTTGCGTCAGCTCTCTCGGAGCTGAGACTGCTGCCTCGGGCAGACACTCACCAGCATGTACGCGATGATATCTGATAACCTTGACCACGAAGTCAACTCCTTCCAGTCCATACAAAGATTTTTTTTTTTCCACCACAGCTAACTCACTTTGACAGGCATAACAGGAGTCAGTTCAACTGAGGCCATAATGAGGGATTTGGGTGGTTTTGCTGTTTTAATTTAAATTTTTTTCATGTGGTTGATGGGTTACATTCGACCTCAGGAAGGCCTAAGATGAAGTCATCTCCCACAATAGAGAGGAAAACTCTGAGTCCCGTGAAGGAAGAGCGTTTGTCAAAGTGTGCTGGAATCCATCTTGAGGGAAATGTTGGCACCGCACGTCAGAACCCCTGCGGCTTACCTTGGTGCAGAACTGTGGTGGCGGGAGCACCAGTCAGGCTCGCAGAGGCTTGCCGGTGGCATGCCAGCTTCTCTTCCTGCACATCTGCTGTTTCAAGCATGTGCATAATCAACACCGCAGACGACTGGCACTCCAGGCACTTGTCAGTGAATCCCATCCTGAAGTGACTTGTGGCTGTGTGCCCTCCAAAGGCTCACCTGAGATGCAGGATGCTTCAGGGAGATGATTTAATAGATAGCCTGGTTCTGTTTCTCTGCACTAATCTCCACTGTAGTAATTTGGTGTAGTGTCAGAAAGTGAGGCACGTGCACAGGGTTGCCTCTGTGCCTGACACAGATGCTCTCACGGAGCTAAACGTCTGGTATTATGTAGTATTACTTCTGACCCTCTCTGAGAATCAGTGTAAGGATGGTCCCTTGGAATAATGTGTTTGCCTTCCCCTACTTTATTTTCCTTTTTATTTTTTTCAAATAACATTGCTGTGGATGTTTTATATTATGTCACCTAAAAGTACATCCTTTAAAAAACGAAGTGAGGGCTGGATGTGGTGGTACACGCCTTTGATCCCAGCACCGGGGACGTGGAGATAGGTGGATCTCTGTGAGTTCGAGGCCAGCCTGTTCTTCATAGTGAATCCAGGTCATCCAGGGCTACACGGTAAGACTGTCTTAAAAAAAAAATGACAACAAATCCTTCTGGATTGAGGACATTAGCTTGTTAAATGTTGTTTCTCTCTATGCTTCAGCTACCATGAATCTAGTGCTTAACTATCCTACTACTCTTCCGAGAACAGCTTCTCACGTATTAGAGAAACAGATGTGTTCAGCTGGAACCTTTGGGCAAAAGGAGGAAGCGCCTACTGATGCCTGTTCAGTTGCAATGCATGCTATGGCCGGGAGAGATGTTTTCAACTCTAATGATCTCATTAGAATTTTTTTTCCTCCAAGAATTTGTTGTTCCTAAAGTGCTAGATTTTCATAAAGGAAAAAATGCATTTCATTTTCTATAAATATCAAAATTAATTACTCATCGTTATAGCTATTCATTAAAATTTAAAATTAGATAAGGATGTTCTTCGTGGATTTTCAAGTCTTGAAGAGATTCATTTTATTATAGCATCTAGAGCATTACTATTTAAGGAAATCATGACATAAGGTTCATAACTAAATTAACTCAATAACTTCACCCAAATCCCAGGAAGAAATTAGTGAACGATGGTAGGTAAGTATCAAGAAGGAAAACTGTGAACAACTGTGGAGAATCATTTCTGTGTCTCACCTCTATAAACAGACCAGGAACAGAATTCATTCATTTATTCTTTCACCCATTCAACCTGAGGGCCTCATATCATCTAGGGATCACTTTCGGTGTCTAGGATACACTAAACAGAACAGATTGAACCTTCACCCATTCAACCTGAGGGCCTCATATCATCTAGGGATCACTTTCGGTGTCTAGGATACACTAAACAGAACAGATTGAACCGCCCCCCAACCTTGCCCTCGTGGAATGTGTATTTTAGTGAGGCAAGACAGTCAATAATAAAAATAAATTAAGACTTATATGGAATGACAGTTGGTGTTCATTGCTATGGAGAAAAGTCAAGTAGGGAAGGGAGAAGGTGAATGGTGTGGGGGTGGGATTTGCTATTTTAAACAGCGTGATCAGGTGGCATCTGAGCAGAGATCGGAAGGAGAGAGTTACGTGAGTGTCTCTAGGAAGAGTTTCCATGCCGAAGGAACAGTTTGTGCAAAACTTGTAAAGCAGGTGTGTTCTTGGTGCATTTGAGGAAAGGCAGGAGACAGGTAAGGAGCAAAGTAGTGAGGTGGCTTCCTCTAAAGTTCATTCTTTTTCATTTCTCCATATCCCATGTACCATAGACCATTGTGAACATCCTTTCCTGAACTGTGTTTTCAAATATCATTGGTCTATAGCTTCCTCCTAAGTTGTACTGTAAAACCCTTGAGGGCTAGGATGCATTATCCCTTGTAGTCCCAGAAGCACTTGACACAGACTGTACGCATTGTGTACAGCAGCGCTCAGAGAAGAATTGCTGGCTGGATAATTTTGCTCCTAAGGCATCCATCTTTCTCCACACCATGAACACCACTGAGACAGGGAAACTCATACTCTGCTTAACCCTTTAGAGTGGCTGAGTTAATAGATGAGTTTCCATCATGATATTCTTAGGGAACAGAGTGGAGAGCAGCTATTAAATGAGGAGAAGAAAATGTGTCCATATCACACCTTTCTCCACTGAGATTCCATTTGTATATTGAGTCTATCCAAGAAATAGAAAGCATATGCCCATCAAGTATTGTGGCATTAGAATATTAAGAATGTTATATTGGTGGCTTCAAGGGATGGAACACTATCAAAGATCAGACCTTCTAAAATGCTTCCACTAATGAGAGAATCACATTAATTTATGTCTATTATGTGTGTAGACTTCACAGACAACTAGTAACAGCGTTTCAATGAGTTCCTTGTCACAGTAAGTTAGAGGTTTGATAATATATCTCCATCCATCCATCCAACCAACAAACGTATAATGAATACATACTTTGGACTGAACACTATGAAAGTTCAGTGAAGGATTATGAACTTAAGAAGCTCACAGCTAAACAGAAGAACTGATCTAATCCTGTAGTATTCTGTGCTAAATTCTTTACAGTGGCAAAACAAAGTGCAATGAGCTTCAGCAGGAAATGGTAGCTAATTTCTTGGAAGGCTGTGAGGGCTTCCTTAGGCAGGTGCCATTTGAGTGTGTGTGTTTCTTTCTCATCTCCCTGGCCTCAGTGACACAGCTCATTTTCCTCTGCTATTTTTCCATTCTTCTTGATTACACAGTACCTTTTTTATTATAATGATTTATGGTCTGCTGTGCCTGACATAGACTCGCCAAGGGCAGAGGTGTGTCATGTTCATTGGTATCCTTTCAGTTCCAACATGGGTCCAAAGAAGTTAGCAGACTTAAGACGAGTGACTCTTGAAGGGTAAGTCGGACATTTTCAGGCCAAGTAGGATAAGACATCCAAAGACACATGAGCTTGTGAGAAGTTACAGGACAGCAAAGTACACTGTGTCTTAGGAATGTGGTGAGTGGGTTTACACGAGTGAGGAGGAGGGAGCCTCTTGCGGGGAGTAGAAAGTGACTTAGGAACGGTGCGGGACATGTTGATGGATTCATTGGAAGCAGCCACATGAAAACACTTGGTCAAAAGGCAAAAACACTTGACAAACTACTCACAATATATGACACAGCATCCTCAGGACGCAGCCTGGGCCTTAGAGGCTCTGAGCCTCACTCCACCCTAAGCATCACCTGTCCCATCTATGCTCGTCTGCTTCCTTTTGAAGGTTCACAAGGCAAACTTGAATTCTAGTTCCAGTCTTAACTGTGTCCAAGTTATGTGACTTAAGTCGCAGGTGAAGTTCCTTATTTGAATGACCCAACTTTATACACTTTCTAAATGATTCCATGGGAAATTAGATTTTTTTTCCCAATCACTCTTCCTAATGACTGGATTCAGTCACCATCCATTTAGTCCAGAAATCTGGACTTCATCTTTTTTCTTTTCTTATAGTGATACTGCCAAAAGGAATCTTGGTCTTATTCTCTTGTTCTTACTCATACAGCCTAAGTTCAGGCAATTTTTATCTCTCCTGTTATTGCAAGAACTATTACTGAACTGGTCTCCTGACTTTGTTCTCCTTCTTCTCCTCTGTCTCTATCTTTAGATAGATATATCAATCCAGCAACTGCAGTGGTATCTCTAAATTGAAAACTTCTGATAAAACACAAATACCATAAAACTTATTTTAATCATTTTCAGGGCACAGTTCAGTAGCATTGAATTCACTCACATGGGTGACCAGGCATCATCCCTGCATCAAACTGTGACCTTTCAACAGGAACTCCTCAGACTCTGCCAATCACAATTTGACTTGTCTGTGTGAGTTTCAATTCTTTACACATAATGTAAGTGAAATCATACAATCCTTGTCTTCTTGTGACTGGTTTATTTCGTTTAACACAGTGTACTCAAGGTTGGTCTCTGCTGGAGAATGGGTCAGAATTTCCTTCCTTTTTAAGACTGAATCATAAGTTGGTTTTATATAGATGGACCATGTTTTGTCTGGCCTTTCACACAGCAATGCAGCCACAGGAATATTTAAACCATCACTCATAACGACAGAAGTGCGTTCTCATTGCTCTTGTGGATTTGAGGGCCCCAGCTGACACTATAGCTTTCATCCTATTTATTCTTCTCATACAGGTGTCCACTGATGTTGTCACAGACTTTTTCATGGTTGGGTCTTTGCATCAGGTTCTTTTTTGTTTATAATTTCCCCCCCCCCATAAGTTCAACTTGAACTTTCAGACTTGGCTTCAAATATCATCTTCTACAAGATGCTTTCCCCAGCCCACTCCTAGGGTTAGGTATCTCTTCTTTGTACTTATAGAACACGCCAAACTTATTTCTACCGATACATCTGGAAAGTACCCAGAGGTTGGCATGTTTGGATACTCAAGAGACTTTTGTTGTTGTTGAGTGACTGAATGAATAATGAAGTGGCAATGTGTGAAATCATGGAGGCAGTAGATATTGACATTGTGACCTGTGGGAAAGACTAAATCCAGGTCACAGCAAATGTGAAGAGGCAGTCCTACTCAGTACACTGGCCACGGACTCTGTCTGTGCCCATGAAACATAGAGTTGCTCACTCTGCACACAGGGCAGAAGACATGCAGTGTGGAGATTTATATTCTCCAGGTCTCAAATCCTTGTAGGTGTTTGGGGACTTTTAGGGCCATCTTAATAATTTCTAATTTGTGAATGATGCTCACACCCTTTCTGCTTTCATTCTTTACTGGTTTGCCCTCTTACTCTCCTGCTACCCTGGATTTGGAAAGAAATTCTTATGTTTAGGTCACTTCAACTCAAGTGAGACTTTATTCTGTGAAGTGTGTAGTTTGTAAAAGGCTCAATGGGCTATTTTGGATCAAATAACTCTGTTTTCTTTAGCCATTTAAAATAGTCTTATTTTCATTTTTTCAGCCACTGCCTCATGAAAGGACCTAAGAATATCCTCAACTTAGTGTTAGATCCCGTAATTACATTTTCCCATTTTGAAAGCAGTTATGTAGTCCTTACAATAGAGTCAGCCCTGCTAAAAATAAACTCCAGGCAGTTCATATTAACTGTGTAATAATAACAGGCAACAAGGAGGCTCGGTGTCCAAATATGATGAAAACAGGAAGTTCGTTACACAAGCTGTTCTTTCCTGATAGATCTGAATTCTTAAAGCCTTAACTCAAAAATAATCCCTTCAGGTTATAAATAAAATCAGAGAATCTTCTCTTCTTTGTGGCTTAATGGAGATGATAACATCGCGGGTAAATAAATCCACTGTTATGGATAGGTTGGCGTGCCAGAACACCGGGTTTTGTGGAGGAAGGAGTCAGCATGGAGACCCTTGTCCTCACCCCTGGGTGCTGGAGGCATCTGCCCCAGGCTTTCCTCCTTTTTCTAACCCAGGAGCAAGTTGCCAAGGGGATTCTGCTGTGCTAGGATACCACGGCAGGGAAGCAGAGCACCTTCAGGTGTGAGGAGGATTTTTCTTTTTCTCTGGGGAGAAAACATCCTGAGAGAACAAACACAATCCCAAACTCCTGTCAGACACCATCCTGTCTCTTCAGGGTCACAGTGAGGTCCGAGTGTGGAAGTCCCTCCCCTTAGTGCCATTCTCTTCTTCCGTGAGTGCCATTGGCTGCCAGGATTCACATGAGGTGGGTATGGAGGAAGATGGGCTCCAAGGCAGCCCGAGCAGCCTCCCTTCCTGTGTACAGACCCCAGCCCTCCAGGGTGCCATGGCTCGATGGGGAGGGGCTTGGGACCCTGCCATCCACCTCCTCCTTGGGAACCTTTCACTGCCTATTGCCATAGCCAAAGAAAGTACAACAGTGGTCCACACAGGCATTCCAGCTTTTCTTCATTTCCTGTCATACAACAGAGACCAGGCTGGAAAGTCTGCCCAAGGCTTGCCTACTGGATGGGGTTCAAGTGAAGGAAAGAGATGACAGAAATGTGTCCACAGTAGAGAAAGAGGGAGAGCATATGCTGACCTGACTCAGTGGGTACTGTTGCCTCTCTCCCAGGAGTCAATCAGCTGAGTCAGAGTTTCCCCGTAAGCAGAACAGCCTGGTTAGGGGAATGCTCGCCTTCAGCGATCCCAGCTGCCCACTTGCATGGGGCTCGCACACCTCTCTTCAGGAGTGTGAACTTCTTTGCTACTCTGGTCCAGGAGCTTATTCACCGAGGGGTACTCATGCAAAGGGTCACATCGTCAAAGTCTCATCTTCAACAACAGCCTCAAAATTTTGGATTTTGATATTTTCAAATGTGATTAGATAGACACTGGATCTAATTGAAAACGAAACCAAAAAACAAGTCATGCTTCACTTGAAACTGGTGCCCTTTGACAGGATGACAGTAGCTACTGGGTACTGTGAATTTTATAATTCATATACTTGTGTACTCTCATGCTTCTGTATCTATGTATCTATCTGCTTGTATATCCATATTAACCCTTTAGGATGTATCCTGGTTTTTATAATGTGGTTTTGAGATTTCTTCATTTCCTAAAATATTGACATTTTCAGAAACTGGACCTAATTTGACCTTTAAGTGACCCCAATCCTGACCTTTTCTACCACCAAGCAAACCCATGAGGTGGGATGGAGACTTCTGGGAGAGAAGAAGGGACCATGGAGATGCTCCCTTGTGGGGGGGGGGGGGGGGGGGGGGGGGGCACATCCTTAAGCTAGCAATCCTGTGAACTCTCCCAGCAGCTTGTTAGAAGTGCCACAGAATGCCCTGAATCTCTGTCCAGATCCAGGTTCTTGGCTCAGAGAGTCTGGGACTATTCTTTGGAAAATACTGCAACAGATTGTAGAGCGAACTGTTGAGGGGACGTCAAAGAAGGAAAGAGGTCCTCTCTGGGAAACAATAATGATTCTCTCTGGGATCAGCGAGAAGTCTATCTGTCAGGGGAAGTTCCCCCACGAGGATCAATAAAGAAGAACAAAGGGACCTGATGCCTGAGAGAGCAGAAGGTGGCAGGGGAATCGCTTCCCCATGATACTGGGAGGGCATTTGAAGGAACAGACTGTGGATGTGAGCAGCTTTGCCAGGGGGCTGTAGGAGAGAGGTGGCTTCTGGGGACCTCACTGTGGGGGATCATGAAGCCTCAGGATAGAGCCGAACACCACAAAGTGAAAGATCTGTGAGGCCTGGTGTAGGAAGCAGCTCACACTTACCACTCCCTTCAGCAACGGCAGTCACTCAGCCTGTAGTCTGCTTACTGGTGCATGCATGGTGAAGACAGACTTCTAGAAGTCTTGACTTATCTTTTTCTTTGGTAACGAAGAAGAAATACTAACATTCTTAGGGAATGGAGGGAGCTATCCTAAGTATATGGGAAGGAGTGTTTTACTAGATTTCTGAGCTAAGTGGAGTATGACATCACCCTACCAGTCAACTGTGCCTGCTGTTCTCAGTCCTGCTACTGGAAGGGGAAGTTCTGTATGCGTCAATATGAAGGGATAGATGCACATTTGCTTCATTTCCACGGATAGCTCACAGCCCTACAAGTCCAACACTCCCATGTCACTTTTTGTGTATTCCAAAACCTGTCACAGAGTCCTTCCTATGGGCACTGAAACACATCTATTTTATATATGACTGAACAGTTATGGGGCTTCCTTTGGTTCTAAATATCAATGGCTTCTGCTACATAAAATTTTCTCAACTTTAAATTCCACTTCTTGAGTTTTCACAAATGATAGCAACCGTGCTCCATATTTTGGGGATTTTTGCCTAGCAACTTGACTGGGAGCCATTTGAGCGAGCAACACAATCCACAAGCTTTCTGGATTGCAAAGCTCTATTGTTTCTTGACTTCCACATATTATCCACGGGGTTTTTCTTTTTCTTTTTTAGCAGAGGCGACTTTGAAAGGGAGGGAAGTCATAACAACTCATTTTCTGTTTTGCTTCTGTTGTTTCTGTTCCAGGTGATGGTTCCCAAGGTATATATTAAAAAAAACCAACACAAATATTGTTTACAGAACCTGTGCCTGTGTGTTTTATATCCAGAGACTCAAAATACAGCTTGTTGGAATAAGACAACAGTTTTAAGAATTATTAGCACACATTAGTTATGCACAATGGATTCATTATGTCATTTTCATACATGTACATGGTGTACTTAAATTATAGTCAACCCCCAATACCTTTTCTTCACCAAATGTTTTAATGCCTAATATATTTTGGGCTTATTTGATGTTCTTGGAGTTCGAGGGTATCTAGAGCTATGCTCCTGTTCTTAGGGGACTTACGTTCTCATGGCAGGAAGAGACAAATTATGGAGTGATGCAAAATTAGTGTGTGTGCCACTGTATACTAGTTGCAGAAGGTGTCTACAGTAAATGACATTTAAACAAAGACTCAAAAGACATGTATAAGCCAAGGGCACCCATATGAAGAGCTTTCTTGGTGGAGGAAAATCAGGTACCAAGATGTTGACATGGGCAAATGCCTTGTGTTTTGAGGAATGTCAAGGTGACCAGGAGAGTAGAGTGGAATGGATGCCAGGGTGAGTGAAAGGGGATGAAGTCAGATACTTGATAGGGAAGGCCACACAAGGTATTGTTGTGTTTTTACTCTTTGGGGGGCCCACCACCCAGCTCCCAAATAAATCACACATGGAGGCTTGTTATTACTTATGGATGCCTGGCCTTAGCTTGACTTAGTTTCTTGCCAGCTTTATATAACTTTAAATTATCCCATCTGCCTTTTGCCTCTGTGTAGCCAGAGTTTTCCTGTGTCCTGGCCTGTCGGCAGTCGGGGCAAATCTCTCCCACTAGCATCCATAACATAGAGACTTACATTACTTATAAACTGTATGAACGTGGCAGGCTTCTTGCTATCTGTTTTTATATCTTAAATTAACCTGTTTCCATAAATCTATACCTTGCCATGTGGCTCGTGGCTTACCGGTGTCTTACATCATGCTTCTCCTCACGGTGGCTGGCCGCATTTCCCTCCGACTTCGCCTTCCTGTTCCTCCAATTCTTTTCTCTGCTATTCCCACCTATACTTCCTGCCTGGCTACTGGCCAATCAGCGTTTTATTTATTAATCAGTCATAGCCATACATTCACAGCATAGAGAACATCCCACAGCACCTCTGGGCTTTTCCTTTTCTATTCCTGTATACCTTTCTTTGTTTCTTACTCCATGGCTTGATGTGTAGCTAGGTGGCTGGCCCCTAGAGTCCTCCTTCTTCCTCTTTCTTCCAGATTTCTCCTTCTATATATTCCCTCTGCCTGCCAGCCCCACCAATCCTTTCTCCTGCCTTGCTATTGGCTGTTCAGTTCTTTATTAGACCATCAGGTGTTTTACACAGGCACAGTACACAGCCTCACAGAATTAAACAAATGCAACAAAAACAAAAGTAACACACCTTAAAATAATATTCTACTACATTTCCCCCTTTTTGTCTAAATAAAAATGAAAGGGTTTTAACTTAAACATGGTATAACTACATACAACAAAAACAATTATCAAGTAAATTAATTTACAATATTCAGTCTATTTGTAGTTAGCATATTTAAAGAAAATAGTGCATTATCTAACCTATCTCAGTGAATCTAAAGTTTTACACCTAACTTACTTTCTATCATAAACTAAGAGAAACTACAACTATAACTATTTAGTCTTCAGCTCCATCAAAGACCCAGAAGGATGTAATATTATCTAACAACAGAGACATTTATTTAGCTGCCTGGACAGTCACCTAAAGTTCCTCTGCAATGTTGGGGCATCCATCTTCAGCCTACAGGCCCAGAATATCTGGCAAACTTTTCTATGAAGCAGGAAGTTTGGAACTTCCTGCCTTGTTTTGGCAAAGTTTGTCAGTTACTTTCCTCTGTGTCCTGCAGAAGGTCTGGCAGAAATTTTGAAGGATTGTCCTGCCTTGTTTTGGCCAAGTTCAACAGTCACTTTCGTCTGTGTTCTGCATGTCCAGTCTGCACAGCACATAGTCAAGCCATCAAAGGCAAGAACAGTTTCTTTGCCCAGTGGCTAACCTTGCCACAATGAAAGCAGACTCCATAAGGTGTTTCTTCAATGTCCATCATCTCTGAAGTAAATTGTTGCTGCCAAGAGCAGCAGCTATATCTCATCATCATGAAAAGCCCTAAGTTAACAAAACATTTTAAATGCCATATTCTGCAGGTCTTTGAAAGGTCTGAAGATAATCTAATAAAATATATCTCTATATGATCTGCAAAGCATCCCTAACATATCTACAATTTTAATTGTTATAAATGACTAACCACTAACATATGTTTCCTGATTATCCTATATAGTTTATAATAACAGCTTTCAAAAACTAAAACTTCACCTTACATTTCTAAATGAACTACATGGGCACAATACCTCAAACAAAAATAGAAACATACATACAATATATTGCAACAAAAGTAACCTTAAATTTTTATAATATACAAAAATCCTTTAAACAAAAGTAGAAACATATATACAGTATAACAAAAATAACTTTAAATTTGTATCAATATTCTATATTTCTCTAAGTGACAACAAACATCCATAACTCATCAAATAACCAAACACCCCCCACACCCCCCAACTCTTGGGAATGTGGGTGTAGTTTTCTCCAAACTGCTTCCTGCTGTCTGTGGATGAAGTATCTTTAGGATCTGGGAGAGAAAATTTGAGATAGTGGCCAAGTCCTGGGTAGACCAGCAGTAATTTTTGCTGATAGATATCACCTGTCAAGATTCAGAAGGTTTCACCTGATCAAATCTGATCCATGTTAACCCTGAAAAAAATCCACAGCCTCTCATCTCCTGTGGGAACAAAACTCCAAAGCATTTTTGATTTCCATTTGACAAGTATATTTTTTGACTTGTTAAAAGTTAAGGCATTCCTACAGTATACAGGCTGATTAATTTCAACAGTCCCTCTTCCAATTCCAGGGCTCTTTGCAGCTGTCCTTTGCTTTTCAACAATCAAAAAATTCAAAATCAACACAATAACATACAGGATCCAGACTATCTGTGTATTTCCTGTCTTATGTGACCTTTTTTTTTCTCTTACTCTCTCTTTAAAGACTTTATTTTGTAAACTATCCATCTTTTTTCTATGACTATACCCTTTTCCTTTTCTTAAGCCTACACATTGTTAAACACACTGTAACCTGTTTAGAGTTTTTTTTTTTCATCTGGACCTCTTTTACTGCATATCTCTAGTCTTTTTTGACCACATGAGCAAATCATTAAAGTGCTAACTTACACCTGGATCCTCCACACGTGGCTCTCAACTGGCTCCTCCCACTTCTCAGGTTGTGAAAACCAAGCGTGAAACTCCCAGCCAATTGGTTGGAGGTTTGTCTGACCAGAAACTGCATTCAACCTTCCTAGAGCTCCAGAATGCCAGTGCTTGCACTGTGGGTGACATTTTTTACTTAGTTCTTTGTTCCTACTTAACGAAGTAGCTGCTCAGGGACTCAGTGACCCGCAGAAACTGTCTGGCCGAAACTCTTAAAGGAGCCATATTTCTTTTTTGTTGTTCAGCTTTCTCTCAGGCTCTAGATGGATATTTGAGCCCCATAATGTTGTTGAGTGGTCTTTGATCTTTTTGGGGGGGCCTGCCACCCAGCTCCCAAAAAAATCACACATAGAGGTTTATACTTAATTATAAATGCCTGGCCCCAGTTTGGCTTGTTTCTAGCCAGCTTTTCATAACTATAATTAACCCACCTATCTTTTGCCTCTGGGCTTTTCCTTTTCTTTTCCTGTATACCTCTTTGTGTTTCTTACTCTGTGACTTGCTGTGTAACTGGGTGGCTGGCCTGTGGAGTCCTCCTCCTTCTCTGACTCCTTCTTCCTTTTTTCCCCTTCTTCCAGATTTTTCCTTCTATATAGTCTCTCTGCCTGCCAGCCCTACCTATCCTTTCTCCTACCTTGCTATTGGCTGTTCAGCTCTTTATTAGACCATCGGGTGTTTTACACAGGCACAGTAACACTGCTTCACAGGGTTAAACAAATGCAACATAAACACAAATAACACACCTTAAAATAATATTCTACTACATGCAGGTTCCTCTAGTTACAGTAAAGACATTACATATTTAAAAATATTTGTTTTATGTGTATGTGTGTTCACCTGTATGTGTGTATGTGAACCACATGCAGTGCCCACAGAAGCCAGAAGACGGTGTTGGATCCCCTGGAACTGCAGTTACAGATGGTTGTGAACTGCCATGTCAAAGTTCTCTGCAAGAGCAGCCGGTGGTCTTAGCCTCTGGGTCATTGTCCCAATCCTTAGATACTTGTTTTATTAGTGAGGTGGGATACTGAAGGAGGATTTCAAACAGAGAAATGATGTGGACATTCTGACAGGGTCAGTGTGGCTGCAGTAAGGAACATATAATGCTGATCTCCTCAGTGAGAGAGCCTGCATGAGCATAACTTATGGAGGGAGTGCTGGTAAGTAGGTGAGGGATGTGGGGTGGCAGATGGGAAGGAGAGAGGTAGTAATCTGGTGTCTGGCAGTGAACAGCTTAGGCCTGAGGAAGAAATTATTCCCACAGTGAGACAGCAGACAGGAGCTTTTATCTCCAGTCTGGATACTGGCCACATTCTTGGGAACATGTTGGACAGTACAAATTCCAGGTACTGCTAGGAGCAATGGCCTCCATTGCCTGTGGGTAAGTCTCACAAACTCACTCAGAGCAGCTGGAGGAAGGGCTCACCTACCAACTGGGGTTCCAATAGCAGCATTGCATGACCTAAGGGTGGAAGCCAAGACCCACTAGTTCAGAAGAAGGGTGATTTTGGCTTAGACTAGAATATAGCGGGGGTGGGTGGTGGTGGTGGGGGGGTTGAGAAAGGCTTTCATTCTGGATGTATTTTGAAGGCAAAACCCATGGAATTTTCAAGCGGATTACCCACAGAATGTGGGAGAAGAATAAGGATAGCTCATTAGCCTTGGCATTTACTGGGGTTGGGAAGATGGTGGGAGGGGCAGATTTAGGAATGGGTTGACAGAAGCACTGTTTGAAACATAAATTGGAAATACTTTGTCAATACCAAAATAAAGACCTCAAGTAGGCAATTGGAGGTGAGTGTCTGAAGTTGTCAAAGTGTAGGTTCTAGTTCTTAGACTCAGCTGTACGAAGTGAATACTGGGCAGCAGATGTCAGTATGTCTCGTGACCACTTCTGGCACCATTTCTAAACAAAGGGCTCGATAGGTGGTTTTTTTTTTTTTTTTTTTTTTTTTGGTTTTTCGAGACAGGGTTTCTCTGTGTAGCTTTGCGCCTTTCCTGGATCTCGCTCTGTAGACCAGGGTGGCCTCGAACTCACAAAGATCCGCCTGCCTCTGCCTCCCGAGTGCTGGGATTAAAGGCGTGAGCCACCACCACCCGGCTCGATAGGTGTTTTTTGAGTAGCCTACTATCTGTTATAAAAAATTGGAAATAGCATGGGTTTCACAAAGACTTCCTTCATGTTCATTGTTGAATGGTGGCCCAGGTAGACAATATTTATAAGTCCTGCAGTCTTGGCATGTCCTGATTTTTTTTTTTTTTTTTTTTTTTTTACTGGAGCTGAGGACTGAACCCAGGGCCTTGCACTTGCTAGGCAAGCACTCTACCGCTGAGCTAAATCCCCAGCCCTGCATGTCCTGATTTTATACTGTGTTTGTTAAACTTATTTACCTCAGGGTTGGAGAAATGGTTCTGCAGTGAGGGGCAAGTGCTACTTTTGCAGAAAACCTACATTTAGTTCCCACACCTACACCAGGTAGCTCATAACTACCTCTAACTCCATCTCCAGAGATTCCAACACCCTCTTCTCCTGGCCTGTTTGGGTACCTGTTCTCACGTGTACATACCTATACAGAGATACATACATATAAACGAAATTAAACAAAATATTTTTACAAAAATTATGTTTATGTGTTTTGCCTGCATATATGTATGTGTACCCATGGTGACCAGAACCACATGCATGTGGTACCCATGGTGGCCAGAACCACATGCATGCAGTGCCCATAGAGGCCAGAACCACATGCATGTAGTGTCCATAGAGGCCAGAACCACAAGCATGTGGTACCCATGGTGGCCAGAACCACATGTATGCAGTGCCCAGGAGGCAAGAAGAGAGCATTAGATCTCCTTGGAGCTGGAGTTGCAGATAGTTGTGATTTGCTATGTAGGTGCTGGGAACCAAACAAAGGTTCCCCTGCAAGAGTAGTAAGTTCTCTTAGGAACCATCTCTCCAGCCCCAATAAAGTAAGTGTTAAAAAATGCATTTATCACATCCTTCTGCAAAATAAAGAGATATAGGTCAGAAAACAGGTTAGTTTTTTTTTTCCCTGTCCATTGAGTTGTTGGCCATATTTTAAATCAGAAACATAAATGGGCATTTAGAAAATCTATTGTCCAATCTGAAGGTGTCATAGCCTCAGGAAAAGCAGCTACCATTCTGGATTATACAGGACAGAACTTTGAGGAAAGGTGCCAGTAAACTCAAACTCACGATCCGGAATTCAAGTGGGATGGAGGCAAAGCGCACAAAAGACCCCATCTCATAGCTTGCAAGAGATATCCTCGCGGCGATGAATAGAATTAGCAAATTTTAAGAGACGACTTTTATTTTTCATTAAGCTGGCTGCAGCATTAAGAGTGCAGGCTTCGCAGCCATCTGCCTTGGTCAGAATTCTGGCGCTGCCATTTGTTAGTGATGTGATCTTGACGGAGTTTCTTAAAATCTGCTCCATTTTCCTTACCTGTGACAGAGACAAGGGGCTGCTCCAAAGTAAAAAGCTCCAGCTAACATGGTTAGAACGATTCGAATTAAGTTAAGATACGTACTCAGAGCAGTGCCTGGCTAAGTAGGCACTGGCTGCTCAAACAGTAAAAATAAAGCAGGGCTGAGGAGATGGCTCCACTGCACAGGCATGGTGATTTGAGTCCGATCCCAGCACCCAAGGAACACCAGGTATGGTGGTGGCACATACCCTGTAATCCCATCCCAGTGCTGGGGAGGTGGAGACATGCGGATATTTGGGGGTCTTTGACCAACGGATGAATTGGTGAGAGACCATGGATAAGAAAAGAGATGGGGATGATTGAGAGTGACGCCTGACACCAACTTCTGGCTTCAATATGCAGATGTGCACATGCAACACTCCCCCCCGAGACACACACACACACACACACACACACACACACACACACACACACACAGATACGGCCACACACAGACACACAGATACGGCTATCCTTGGCACAATGGTAGAAGTGGCTGTCCAACCCTGAAATCTGCTGTTTTACTTTGGGAATTTACATTCAATTCTGGGTGTTCCTACAA
>CABHPH010123700.1:0-12131 GCA_902168325.1 Peromyscus nudipes
ATAGTCAAACTTAAAGTTATGTTAGTTAAGTTTTCTAGGAATACATAGATATAATTCAGTTAGGTAGGTAGTCTTAAAACACCTCAAAGACCTACAGAATATGGCATTTAAAGTGTTTTAAAAACTTAGACTTTTCTGGACAGTGAGACACGTCTGTTCCTGGCAGTACTGATTTGCTTCAAAGAGATATATGGGCATCAAGGACACTCTTTATGGAGTTTATCTTCTTCTTGACAAAAATAGCCATTTGGGCAAGAAACTGCTCTTGCCTGGACTCCTGATAATGTGTTGTATAAACTAGACATACAGGACCCATAGGGAAATGACCACTGAATTTGACAAAACAAGGTGAGATGGTCCTTCAGGTTCCTGTTTCACAGAAGAAACTGCCAGACATTCTAAAGGACACAGAGAGAAGCAACTGAGAGACTCTAGGCCTATAGGCAGAAGAAGAATGCCCCAATGTTGTAGAAGAACTTTGGGTAACTGTTCAGGTAACCAGCTGTCTATGTCATTCTAGATTTTTGGACGTTGCTTAAAATGCACTTCCTGTTTACTTAGGTAATATTATATCCTTCTGGGGTCTTTGATGTAGTTGAAGACTAGATAGTTATAATTATAATTTTCCTTGGCTATGATAAAAGACAAGTTAGATATGAAACCTTAGACTCACAAATATAAGATAGATAGAATATTTTCTTTAATTTTGCCAAATACAAGAGACTAGATATTGTAACAGCAATTCTTGCTTGATAACTGTACTATTACATGTAATTTTCCTATGTCAAAGTTAAAACGTTCCTTTTTGATTAGATAGAAAAGGGAAAATGCTGTGGGATAATGCTTTTGTACATTGGTTTAGTAAATACTGGTTGATTAGTAGCCAGGCAGGAAGTATAGGTGGGATAAACAGACTAAAGGAATGCTGGGAAGAGGAAGAACAGAGTCAGGAGTTTCCAGCCAGACACAGAGGAAGCAAGATGTCAAGGCAGAACTGAGAAAAGGTACCAAGCCAAAGGCTAAATATAGATAAGAATTATGGGTTAAATTAAATGTAAGCGTTAGTCAGTGAAAGCCTGAGCTAAAGGCTAAGCAGTTTTAATTAATATAAGCCTCTGTTTGTTTCCTTGGATCTGAGCGGCTGTGGACCATGCAGGACACAAGAAAACTTCTGACTATATTCAAATGCAAAAATTCACTTAGTGTATAGTCAAATGAATTAAGAGGAAAATGGACTCAGTCACACTTAGCAAAATAATGTATTTATGGAGAAAGAGTGAGATTCAAAAAGTCAATAAAATTAAGTTTTCATCTATATGTATATCTCTATCTATCATCTGTTTGTCTGTCAGTCTGTGTACCTATCATCTATCCATCTATCATCTATCTATCTATCTATCTATCTATCTATCTATCTATCCATCTGTCTATCTACCTATCTATTTACCTATGGATCATCTATCATTTATATCTTTATCAATACAAGGAAATAAAAAAAGAGTCTGTTGTTTTGTTTTAAAACAATAACAAGCCATTTGAATACTTACCATGAATCAAGCCTTGTGTTTTGTCTCAAATTGGCTAATTATTTTCATTTGTAAATAACTGTCTAACTTCTTAACATGCATCTCTGAAACGGATTAACCACAAATCCATGAGGTAATTGATTTTTAAAGTAGCAGCTTTGATCCTTCTGAGAATGAATAATACTTTGTGTCCCATGTATTCTCATTTTTAAGTCAGATTTTACAATTTTGAGTCCTGCATTTTGTTGTTACGATGTTAACTGGTTAAGGGAATCAATCATATTAGTGCTAGAGTGACACATTGGGATAACTTCTCATCAGGACCTACTTCCAGGCTTGTCTTTATCCTCTTTTGTAGGGTCTGTTGCAAAGATGTGTTTCAGCTCCTTTCTTTCTTCCCGAACATTAGGGTGATTTTTACAACAAGCCACTCTATTCCTGCCACTCCCTTGCCTAAACCATTCTCCCATGCAGTACAATTACAGTCCAGCTAATCCTGAAGCTTTAGCTTTGGCTGTGCCTATTGGCAACTGCAAACTTTCAGTGAAAGTGAAAACACAGAGCTCTCTCACGTTCCCAGGGTTGTTACACGATGTTTCCTTTGTATAAGAAAACTTCCAATTTTTTTCTACAGAAAAGCACATCCTTGTACCTGAAAAGGATGTGATTCTCCCAGGCAGATCAGGTGCTCTGCTCCCCTTGTTCAGAGAAGGGAATTTATGATTCTCACGAGGCTTTCAATGACTCTGCATAAAGGTTCAACGTTCTGCATTGTAAGCTTCCTGAAGGCAGTCAGTGTGTTCTTTCAGACTTAACATCTGACGCAGAGTGGTGAGCATTCATACTGACCAAGTATAAGAAAAGACACTTGTTCATACACATCTTTTTTATAGGTATACTCACAGACTTTTGGAGATTTTTAAGGGAATCTCCTGGAGTTCCTGTTTTTTTTTTTGTTTTGTTTTGTTTCGTTTGTTTTGTTATTACATCCATCTCTGTTCTCATTTCTCTAATGTTTCCTCTGATTTTTTTTATGATTTTAGTATAATATTTTTCATTCATAAAGAAATGTGACCAAAACCCTTTATATTTAAAGTGTCATGACCCAGAATCTTTTGTAATTATCTTTATCCTTGTGTTAACTATTTTTACAAGATGGTTTTTAAGAGTGTTATGTTATATATACATATAATAGGTATAAATACTGCCTTTGTATTAGCTTGCTCAATGAACACAAAATTATAGTAATATAGAATGCAGAACCAAATTATGCTATTGGCTACTTGATCTTGTGTGTAGATATAAAATAATAAAACATCTTTAAAATCCTACCTAGTTGTTAGTTACTAAGAAATAGTTTCTTAACATTGTGAACTAAAGTAAAATCACCTCAGTCTTCAATTCCATCATATTTTCTTCAAGCACAAGAAACTAACTTTCCATAGTAAAAATAATTTCTCTGTGAAATTTTTAACTTATTTAAAAATTAAGGGAAAGTGTATGTGGAGAGATGGCTTGGCAGTTAAGTGCAGCTCATGATCTTGCTGAGTACAAGAATTTGGTTTCTGACAGCCACTTCAAGCAGTTCACAACAATGTATATCTCCATACAACATCTTCTGGTTTCCATGGTTGTCTATGCACATGTGGTATACAATCGCACTGACATACACACACACACACAAACACACACACACACACACACACACACACACTAAAAAGTGAATCTTTTTAAAATTAATAAAAAGTGAAATTATATGTGGTTTATTTACCTTCATGACAAATGACCCAGAAGAAGGGAAAAGAGTTGAAGTAATGTTCAAGTTAGTGTGTCCCTCTCCATTACTTATACACTCTCTTCCCAAGAGTCTTATGTTTTGCTGGACCAGGAAAAGCAGCATACTGACTACAAAGTGCAATTCTTGTATATTTCACTTGTCTCATGTGCATGTGTCAAAAAAGTACTTTAATCTTAGAGAACCTGCAGTCCATCACCAGAAACCCTGAAGCCATATTCCGAAGCCCTGTCCCAGCCTGAAAATTCTAATTCATTACAGCCCACTTTCTCACTATGCATCTTCTAAAATGGATGGAGTATCTGTATCATGGCTTGAAAACACTAGATGTGATACCAGAATTTGTAAAAGAACAGAGAAGAATGAACTTTTATTCTACAGTAACCTTCCATACCGCATTGAAAAGTGTAATACCTCACTATGCTGCATAAGAAATTACTTCTTAAGATGTGATACACAAAGAATCAATTTGGTATTAATGATTCTTTTCCCAGGGACAGGATCTTGTATCAACTTGCTGGACACTGTGACATTCTTTGCAAACAAGGTCTATAACAGCCGAATTCAAAACAGTCAAGTGCTGGGAAGACTCCACACTGGCAACAGGCTTTCTTCTACTCCAGATTCCTTGTCACTTCTCATATTCAGTTTTTTTTTCCACTATCAGCCTCTCTTCACTGATATATACTACCATTACTTTTGGTATAAAAAACGATGTCTAGGATGCTTTCCACATTATGTGCTCCACACCTTCTCTAACGCAGTCCCTCTTCTTACCCTCACTGGCTAAATATTGAGACGGAAATGGTAGGTCAAAAAAAACATGATTCTGCCATTATCGGGTTTTCAGTCTAACAGGATAGTATGATATCAGTCAATATAAACTAAACTGTTTAGTGCTAGTCCGCATGAAGTTTGGGAGATATAAGAATATATAACAGAGGAGATGACACCAGAGACAATGGTGTGTGACTATAATCCTAGCCACTCAGAATGCTGATGCAAGCAGATTAAAAGTTTGAGGACATCTTGAACAAGAGAGTGAGCTGTGTCTAAAATAAAATATAGTATAAAACCAAATTGAACAGAATAGATGACATTAGCAGAGGTTACGGATACAAGCTAATGCGAAAGAGGACTCATTTCTATGCATTCCCACGTGTAGGAACCCCTCTCCACTCTGTTCTCTTTAACTTCTTCATAAGGAAGTATCAAGCAACTCCGCTGCTCCTCTTTCTCAACATCTGTCAGGTTCTCTACTTGAGTGTCCAGTTTTCTTTTCTACAATATCCTAATAAGCTGGATCTCTGTCTGCCTCACTCTCAGAGCTTTATAAGGTGTAACAGTGAGGTTTACATTTAAGTAAGAATAAAATTAAAGCTATGCGAGCTGTTTCATGGTTGAATTTTTCCAGTAAGATTCTTCAACTTTTCTTAGTTTTTTTTTCTTTCCTGTCTTATGCCACAAAATGAAATTGTCATTCTTTGAAGGATTAAATATCTATGCCCTGGCATTAGAAGAGAAATATGACTTCAAAGAAAGGTGTCCATGCATTATCTTTAAGGTGATGTATTCATCCATCTCTAAAGAAGGAGAATAATTACAACATGTTGGGATGGTCATCAAAAGATGTAACACTTACAGTGGACTACTAGGCAGTATATGGAAAAAGGAAATTTCACTGATGAATTCTTTGAGCTGTCTCGTCCACTTTAGCCTATGCTACTAATCATTTTATTAAATTAAATTTATTTATTCAGCATTTTTGGATTTCATGATTATAAGCAATCATTATGTCAACAAGGAAAGGCTGTTTCTACCTTGTAGTTACATTTATTCATCTTGGTAAAATAACTCTCTCATAGATAAGTCAGCACAAGGCACTTGATTGATTCTCAATTGTGTATACACTCACTTCCTGTAACTATTTATCAACTGCTTATCAAGTGCTTTAGTGTGCCATAGTATTAGATTTGTTACAGGCTACTCTTTGGTGGTTTGAACAGAACTTGTTCCTGCCTTCTTAGAACTCAAACTTTATTAGAGAAAGATGTTTAAAAACACAAATACACATATCTGCTAAAGAATTTTCTCATCCTGTAGTCTTCCTCTTTACTCAAGGGATGGTGTCCTTTACAGTACAAAACATTTTAGTGCAGTTCCAATAGATAAGCGTTAGTTATAACACCAGAATGGATGAAAACAGTTAGCTGCTGGAAGAGGGAGAGAGTGTTTTCTCTAAGAGTGCAGCTCCTGAGAAGTTGACCATGGTTCAGGAAAAGAGTGTATATCGAAGAATATTTATCTACTATGTATTGGGTCTTGAAGGGTTTAAAAATAAAAGTCACAAAGTTGGGTGTGTGAAAAATGTGGAGCAGATCTGGGAAGAGTTGGAGGAGGGTGGTGGATATGATCAAAACATGTTATAGGAAATTCAAAACTCCCAGATTTAATAAAAACAAAATAAAATAAAAGTATAAATTAAAATGTGATCAGTAGATATACTCACAACTTATTCCCAGCCCACTCACAACTTATTCCCAGCCCACAAATGAAAATGCAAACCATTGGCTATGATAAAATCATTGTGTAGTCAGGCTTCCTTAGGAGAGCTCCCCCAGGATTTTTTGAACATGCTTCTGAAATATTTTTCTACTTTTTTTTAAAATAAAAATAATCACAGGAGTCAATGAAAATTCAAATTATATGTCGTGTGCACAAGCATTCAGTACTGAAGAGTTTAAATAGATGCTAACCTATTTCTACTTTTTACTTCCTTAAGTGATCTGTTATTTAGATTTTAAAAGATTATCTTTCTTATATCCTCACAAATAAATGTTTCACAATACACCAACGTATGACTTTGTTTTTGCAAAAAAAAAACAAAGCAAAACAAAGAGAATATTTGCATATGCTTTAGTAAACTAGATTACAGACTTTCTCTTTATTGCAATTATGAATCTGGTACAGTAAAGATGTACCACAGCCAAGAAAACATGTCAATATTATTAAAATATCTCCATCTGAAATAAAGATATTGCACAGATAACTCATAATAAACCTAAGTTTTGAAGTAATTGAACAATATGAATGAGTATTTGAATCATAAAATGATAATATTTTGAGTAACAATATTTGAAAAAAGATAGCTCTAAAAATTAAAAACAATGTTTTATTGAGTGCTATATCCACATTTTATCAATACTACTGATATTCTTTATATTCAGTAGATAAAAATGTGAGTCACTAAGCTAGTATGTTATACTTCTGAAGGTGTTTTATTCCCACTAAATAATAATGCAATAATCACAGAAATAAAATTCACCTATGGCCTGACATATGTTTTTATATCTACTTATAAATTTCAGTTATTGTACCACAATATGACATATCACCTCTTTAATATAGGTAAAACCAATGGGATGCATTATTACGGATTGTATAACTTCCATGCTGCATTATGTGAACACTATAGAGCATTCAAGGTAGAAGCAAAGTGCTAAAACAGGAAATAACAATGATTAGTAGAACAAACCATTTAAAATGTCCCACATCACTGTATTGCTTTTGATATATTTTGCCTCTCGTTTCCTCTTCCAGAGCATCTGTCAGTCCCTCTCTGCTCTGAGCAGATCTGACGGCTTTCTTCCTGTGTGCGCATATACCTTCTTTAACTCTTGTTTTTCCACACACACGTTTTATTTAACTTTAGCTTTTTTCTCAAAGATATTCTTTCATTCTCATTTATTAATGATTGCAAGTTTCTGGATTTTAAAATCAATTGTTTTTGAATAACATATCATATATATACACGAACACTCCGACAAACCATTTGAACTGCTCCTTTTTACTCCTCAGGATTCCCACTCTTAACATTGAAAAGTGGCTTTTGTAATCACCATCGACAAAATTGGATCCTTTCATACGAGTGGTTAAAAGCCTGAACTGCTTTTGCACTGCAGCTGGCTTACAAGCAGCATCATTTGCCTGAGCAGACCTCTTTTCCTAGAGGGTCCTTCTTGCTTTCCCTATCCTAGCCTTCTGCTCAGGCTTTCTTGCCTCTTCTCTCCTTCCCTTGGTTGCTTGATGAATTTACCTTTCAACGTAGATTTTGTTGGGTCAGTTACTTCAAAATCTTTGACTCAGGTAAGTTATTTCCTTGCTCAAAATTATTAGTTATTATAACCTGCATTATGTTATTGCCTGCCTTGTTTTGCTATTGTTACTTATTTGCAACGATAGAATCAGTTTCTCCACTGCTTATGCTTGAAGTTGGCATCATTTTTTTGCTGCCAACTCACCAGTATTAATCCCTACTAACCAAGCCTCTGTATTAACTGTCATCTGTTTCCATGTTCCCTTCTCCTTATTGCCCAACAATTTCCTCCTCTTCAAACATCCCCAAAGGCCAATGAAATAGATTCCTAGGTATCTTCTGCTTTGTAAGCCCATTGAGATGCAGCCCTAAGACTAATTCTTTTGGAATATTTAATTAAAAAACCTGTTTCCAGATGCACTCCAAATAAAGTCCAAGATTTTTATAGTATTGAGACATTCTATGTAGTTGCACGGACCCATTTTTTATAATGTTCTTATCTTTTGTTCTCTACGTTATGACCTGTCATCCAAGCAGCATTCCTATATGATCTGATCAGTTTATCTTTGTTGTGAAGACTCGTAATGTTTTTATTAATGTTCCTTTCCATTTATGACCTCCCTATGGGGTCTAGCGCAGGTGCTACTTTTGTACTTTGGCTTTCATGTTTGAAGTATCATTTATGGAATGATTAGATTATGCTAAGTATATATAGTTCTACACATATTTATTTCCCACCGTCAACACTTCTCAGTTTCTAAAAATGATGAAACCATAGAAAAGAAGTAACTTGATAAAGAACTCAAAGTGAGTAAATGACAGATAAACCTGAGATTCTAAAAAAATATACCAGCTCTTCTTACCCACTATATCTTGGCCTCCCTTTCTACCCTCTGTAATTCCTCCAGGCTTCAGCCTCTGTATGTGTTCAGCTGTATAACAATGGATACTTGATTCCTCATTCCATAGGTATTAAGCACTATTACTAAATCACTAGTCATTAATTAAAAGAAAAATCTCTGGGAGAATTGATGATGTCATTATATACTTAATATATATCTGTATCTGAATAGTTCACTATGCTGTTTTCCTGTTTTAAAAAAACCATGAACTGAAGTAAATACGTCACTGAGATACTTGTACATGCAGATCTATTATGGCAACACAATTTTCAAAAGCTAAGTTCTGGAATCAGCCTAGGTAACTTTCAGTAGATAAATAGATAAAGAAATTGTGGACTCCATGTAAACACAATTTAATTTTATTTGTCTATAAAGGAGAAAGACATATGTAGTTTTCTGGAAAGTGAATGCCACTGGAAATCAACTTATCAAATCAATAAGGCAGAAATAGAAAAAAGAAAAAAATATTGCCAGTTTTATGTTTTCTCCCATTTTTGGATCCTAAAATTTCCTTATAGAAACACAAAACCATATATGTATGTATATACCACACACACACAAAAAAAACTGTGTGTGTGTGTGTGTGTGTGTGTGTGTGTGTACATATGAAGCATGAAAGCAAATGACAGACTTGGGTAAGGAAGGAGATGCTAGCAAAGGGAAATACAAGTTGGAGAGAGGAAGAAACTGAACTGGGGTGAATATGACTACAGTACTTTATGTATTTGAAAGGAATTGCTTTTATGAAAGCCAGTGCTATATATGAGTATATTATCAATAAAATTATAGTACACTGATGCAATCTTTTAAAGAATAAGGATTATTGACTGCATGCTACTTCCTCTGCATTATCTCTATTGTATATTCTTCATGTGTCAGTAATAACAAATCCAGTGGAGATTAAATGATTACTGTGGCTTTCTTTTTCTAATCTACTTCAGACTGTCTTCTATATTCTAACTAAGCTCAAAGAACTTCAATAATACATGGCTCCAATGATAGATAGTTTCACTAGAACACTTCTTTTTTTATAATGCCTCAAAATGAAATGTTATCTTCACGTCCAACTCTATAATCTCTGTAGCCTACCAGTCACTTCCACCTCTGTCATTTGTTCCTAGTGTGTCTTTCTTACAGACTCTGACCTGGTACTTCCCAAACAATAGCTTATTCTTCTTGCAATACCCAGCTAAAAAACAATAACATGGAAATTGTAAGATATTATTCCAGCAACTGAACCTTGGATGAAGATATTATTATGTGCACGCATTGTTTTGGTGCTGTATAAAATCTCAATGGATTTGTGGGGGGGCTCTGTAGAAGATCATGACTCTTACCCTAATCATCTAAACACATTATTAAGTACATATTATACCTGAAAATAATGAAGACAGACTTTTCGAACTAAGATTATTCTCATATATAGGAAATTGAAGTAGTTAACATAACAGAAATTAAACAAACAGGTTGAAAAAAAAGACAGTTTTTAAAAATAACAGTTCTTTTTTATTTGTATGAGAAATTGTTCCTCTTCTATTAATTTAAACAAACAATCAAAAGATGATTATGGTGTTACAGTTTAGAGTTAGCCTTTTAAAACAGTAACATGATGGATGATGTAGGCAATTAGAAATACCTTCTTCATTAATGGAAACTGGGAAAAGGATTTTCCTTGATATTTCCTATGAAGCTGACATTCTGAATTGCATCTTATAGGCATTTGCTTTATACCCATGGCTTAGATTTCACAAGGATTTTAACATTCAATCCTCAGTGCCATGAAAAGAAGGTCTATAACAGTTAAGAGAATTGAGATTTTGATGGAGGTAGTGAATATGCCACATAGCTTAAAATGCTTTCTAGCTAAATCACAGACTCGACACTTGCTGCATTCTAGCACATTCTATACTTTATATGCTCTACTCATTTAAACAGGATCATGAGACTTCAATCTAAACCTGAGTATTGAAAAGCTAGCAACCTTCTAGCTCTGGTTTATTTACTACTGTTGGCCACCCCTTTGTATTCCACCGCTTTAACCAGCATCAAACATCACAAAACCCCCAGACCCTAAAGTTAGGAAGAGATGCACACATTCTTTCTAAAAGAGCCCAAATGCTTATTTGAAGACAATTTCTCTTGAAATGTATTTCTTTTAATTCTACTTGTAATAAAATCAAAATCATAACCATTTCAACAATGTACTTAATTGAACAGAGGAAGGGTCAATACACTTCTAAAAAGGTAATTTGCCTAAGGTGACTAATCAGAGGTGCCGGATAAACCCAAATTTCATGAAAGCAAATCATGGGTTGGATTAAGAGGGAGGTAGAAGGAGAATGAGAAAACTCAGGGCACATACATTTCCGTGATGGTCTCGGGAAGATTTGTGGGGATCTCGGTGAGACCTTTCCCTCGGCAGTCTACAATATTGTTGCTGCAGGTACAGGCAGCAGGGCAGTGCAGAACACTGCAAGAGGGAGCCATGAATGACTGGTGACCTAAAAGAAAAACAAATCAACATCAGTTAGATTTTTCTCTTGAATTTCACAATGGAGAGACGTGCAGACTGTGCTCATCTAAGTACGTAGGAGACAAAGATCAAGTCCTCTCACACTCATTCATTAATAAGCATCCTCAATATTTCTAGAATATATTTTGGAAAGCATGCAGTTATATCTTGAGATTTAAAAGAAGAGAGTCATAAAAGTTGTAATGTTTTTAAAATTTGGAAAAGATTAGTAAAACTAAATTCAGATTCAAGACCAGAATTCTTTACAAAAGTAACAGTATATTTTAGATATTTCAGAATGATCTATATCATTTCTAATAAGCTTAAGAGGAGCTTGGTTTTAATCAAACTGATGTAGTATAATTTATTTTGTTTCTGGGAAAAAAAAAGAAAAAAAATAACAGAGGACTTCTATCTTGTTTGACATAACTGTTGGTCAAATTAAGTTATCCTGAGCCAACAAATGGAGGAGAAAACTGGATAATAGCAGTTTGATGTCTGGGTAGATTCAAAATTGCTGCTTTCTTTGAAGATATTAGAGTAATTTGTGGGAGATCATTCTGTAATTGTTCATCCAAATGATTCTTTTCAGGGCTTCATCTGATAGAAATTGTTGCTATGAGCAGTCACCTGCAGATGCGTAATTTCAATACTCAGCGTTTGAAAACAAACGTACTCTGAAATCAGATTTCCCAGTCTGGGTAATGAAAACCAGAACATCATCAGCCAGGCTGCATCAAACAGGCACCTGCTTAGCCATGGGTTCTGGCGAAAATCAGGACAACCCTCTGGGATCTTCTGGAAAGGGATCCTCCCAATGGGGGAGAAGTGCCAGGGAAGAGACTGTGGGCTAGCTGCTAAACCCATCCCTCCACACAAGCTCTCAAACTACAACAATGTTCTAAGTCTAAAAAGTATGGGGAGGGAGAAAACAAACACACAAAATTGTAAACTTGCCTTCTTCCTCATCTAGGAGGCAGCAAGGAAAAAGCAAAAAAGAAGAAAACGATGGTTAGTAGAGAATGGTTAGTCATTTGCTTGGATTTTTAAAAAAGCAATCAAACATACTGAGACTATTCCATGGCATTATAGGAGAACTGGGGTTAGATCACAAAGTGTGGAAAAAAACCATTTAAATGCCCGAAAGACATCTTTAAATGTCCATGGAGGAGCTAGTAATTCCCGTCCAATCATTTAAAAATGTGAACTGTTTTCAATGCATGGTCGTCCTCTCTTGGTAAGCATGGGTGAAGAGACTAGGACTTCCCCAGAAACCAGAACAAGAGGTTTTACAAATCTG